>JANHFR010008063.1:14725-28772 GCA_032468015.1 Mimophis mahfalensis | reverse complement strand
TTTGAAGATGCGTGGACTTCAACTCCCAGAATTCCCCAGCCAGGAAGTAGAAATCCACGCATCTTCAAACGGCCAAGGTTGAGAAACACTGATCTAGAAGGCAGTGGAGAAGTCAAGACTTCAGAGAACGGCCATGTTTGGTAGAGTCACCCACACACACACACTTTTCACCCTCCCAGCCTTTGACTCCCAGATTACACAGAGTGTATGTATCTGGATGCACACATTGATTTACACACGGGTTGGGAGGATGCGAGCAGGCCTTTGTTTTTGTAGAAATTAGGACTAGAGCGTCTTCGGTTTTGAGGACTTTGAAATCAGCCGGAATGGGCCTCCTTTGCCAAAAACGAAACTCACAGACGGGCAGTACTTTACAGTGCTGATATTTCGCTGCCAAAATGCTTTTCTTCTGTCTTGCAGAGTTGACAATTTCAAACAATGCTGCCAGGCTTTTGTGACATTTACATACATTAAACAGAATTTTTTTTTTCCTGAGTGGAAAAAAAAGCCTTTACCTGGAAACTATTTTTAAAGAAGTGTTCCCATTATAAAGCCTTGCATTTGATTGAAGGCGACTATCTCTTCAGCTATAGAAAAGCACATGGGCCAGGCTGCGGGATTATTTATATAAGGATCTTCAAAGCCCTTTCAGTTTTTAGAAAAATATAGCACACGGCAATATATTTGATTAAAAGTTGTGTAGACAAAGACACAAACGCAAATATTGGGAGTATTTCTACAAGTCTGTATATTGTTCCATCATTAACTGGAAAAAAAAGGGTTTTTTTTGTCTAAAACATGACTTCATTTGTCAATACATCTAGAGTTCTCCTGGTCCTCCCCTCTTCTTTTTGCATTGCTCAACCAATGAGAACCAAGCCATTTTATGAGGATAAGATGAAATATCCTGGGCATCTCATAGCATAACGCAATGACAGGGCTCCTCCTCTGTACAGTTTGACACTTCACAAGAGATAATGTTTTCAGAAAATGACTCAAACGTGTTATTTAAAATGGAATGTTTTTGATTGTGTATATGGCTGTGAAGTAAAATTATTCGCCTTAACTTTAAAAACCTTGGTATTTCACTATGTTCATTTTAATGCTAGTGCATTAGTCACTGGTCAGTTTAAAGACACAAGAGAAGACACTTGTTTGGAAATCCTACTTGAAATATGCCTGCATGCTGCTGAAACAGAAGTTGGATTCCTCCTGTAACTTCTTAAAAATCTGCTTTATTAAACTTCCTTGGAGAGCGTAACAGGTCCAAGCTAGAACGGCGTGTGTGTATTCCTGCTGCTGCTGCTGCTGCTGCTGCTATTATTCCTCCAGCGTCCTGGTGAGATAACTTGTATGAATGGAAATCTAAGTACAGTACATTACTGTAGAAACAGAATCAACATGTAAAACTAAAACTACCATAATCAATATTGTAAAATATGTTAATAAAGGTCTACTGTCATTATCTGCGAGTAAAGGCTCCTCTTTCTCTCCTTTCCTTTCCTTTCCTTTCCCTTCCCTTCCTTTCCTTTCCTTTCCTTTCCTTTCCTTTCCTTTCCTTTCCTTTCCTTTCCTTTCCTTTCCTTTCCTTTCCTTTTTTTTTCTTTTCTTTTCTTGTTTTGCCTTTGAATCAGTCTTAATACTTGGCAATTCCCTGGATAACTCCCTGCTGCATTCTTGACAAAATTTCTAAGCTAGTTTGCCAGAACTTGCTTTCTAGGGCTGTCTTAATCAATGTACCAAACTGGGGTCTCTTTCTACTTTCTTCAAAACCTAAACATTATTTGCAGCTGGCATTTTCAAAACGCTATGTCAGATGAAGATCCTATTCCATGTTTAATGAATAGTCTTGAGGTTGCATTGCTCCAGTTGATGACTGACAGCAATTTTGGTCCCAGTGGTCAGTATTTCAGGGCTGCTCTGAAACATTGGATAAGGGGTGGGGGGATTTCCCTAGTGGTGCCTGAAGATATCAGGAATAAGTTAGCAACTTCTAGGTACCTGTACATGTCAAACTGAAAAGACTAGCTAAGATGTACATGTATCCTCCCAAAGCAAACTAAAAGAAGTCTGGGGATACCAATACTCTACATGTTCTTTTTGTTCATCAATAGATGATATGAGACAACATGGGGAAACCTCATGTAGATTTTGGTTTCATATCCTCAATCCAACCAAATCCAGTTTTACATCTATCTTCTATGGCAAAAAAAAATATTATTTAAAGCTTTGTATATCTGTGCATACCTGTGTCTTTACCCTGAGAAATGATATAGAATGAAAAGAAAAAGAAAACAAAGAATAAATAGATTGTGTAGGTGAAAAGCTGGTGGTTCTGTAGTGAAAGTAGCAAGCTTGGAAAAACAAGCTTTAAAAGAAAGATATCTCAGAGCCCAGCTATTCACTTGGTTTCCTCACTTGCCTTATTAGTTCTTGGTTTGTTTTTCTTACGAGTTACAAATATTTAATAAATATCTGCAAATTGAAATTAAGTTATCAAAGTAAATCTAACATGAACATCTGAACTAATAGCCCCAGTTCATTCCCATAAGGGACATTTTGTTTGTGTATATTAGGTCATGGAATTGAACTGGCTTTGTAGAATATGTTGTTTGCTACATTCCCAAGAGAAAATTGTTAGCCCAGACCTCTATTCTCTAGTCTTTCTTGGCAAAATAAAATAATCATCCCTTTTTTACAGGGGTCCCTAAACATGGCAGCTTTCAGACTTGTGGACTTCAGCTCCCATTTGTAGGAGCTGAAGTCTACAATCTTAAAGTTCCAAAGTGTGGAGACCCCTGCCTTAGGAGAATAAACTCAATATATTTTCTTTACTCAGCATTATGGAAATCTGTCCTTTTGTAACTCAGTGTCATTAGACTGCCTTCTACATCATCATCATCAGATCCTGCCTTCTAGTACATCAGCAGCAAAAAGATGTTTTCCATTCTTCTTTGTGGTAATGCTTCAGCTGCATTAAAAAAAAAAACCCTAAATAGTGCTATAGCCCAATGACAGAGCACATGCTTTGGATGCAAGAGATCCTGTGTTCAAACACCAACCTTTATCATTCAGGAGGGTTTGGTTACAAGCGTGTGAAAAGTCTTTAACATTTGATCAGGCAGCATAAAGCCAACTAGAGCAATGGTCCAATTCAGTACAAATAGTTCACAACTTGGAACCAGTTGCTTAACAATCATTTGATTACTTATGACCCTGTTTTAAAGTTCCAAGATCCCCCACCCACCCTCCAGTCACATTATTGTATTTTGGGTGCTCAGCAACTGGCCCACATTTATGGTCATTTGTGGCACCCCAATTTACTGAAGTAAATTGACCACAATTTACAAAGGTTTTTCCAGAAACAGATACTTATCAATAAAGGAGAATATTTGTAACTCCAAATTGAAATTAGGGGATCCTTTTTGCTCTCTGAACTTGCTTGTTTTCTTGCAAATGATTCATTACCCTAACTAGGTAACATCATCAGCACTGGTAAAGGAATGCTGTTTGCTGTCATTTATAAACAACTTTTCTTTTGTTTATAAACTGACAGCAAACAGCACTTCTTGCTAGCTTTAATGATATTACCTAGTTAGGGTAATGAAACATTTGCAAGAAAATAAATGAACTACATTTTTGGGATGGAATAAAATTGTATAGGGTATTGACATTTAAGAGGATATACTTAGCATATAATGAAGCTTAGAAATGAGACATGTTAATATTTAAGAAGGAATTTTTAATAATATGAAATTATGTTAAGAGCATGAGCATGATATAATTGGATTTATAGGGGTATGTATTTGATATGATTGACTGTCTGGATATGATATAGTAAGATTGATGCTGTGGACATAACCCGGTGACTGTAAAGAGTTGTATGTAACTGTAACTGGAAGAACAATGAAGAACAATTAAAAAAATTAAATAAGTGTTGGAAGAAATATCCTGGTTCGATTCCCAGCTGGGAAACAGTCACCATTGACAAGAAAAGAATTTTGCAATGAAGCAAGCTGCCAGAAATCAGGGATCTTTATTTCAGGAAGACATAGACAACAATGACAGTTTCAGCATTCCTGACTTGCAAGTGAAATGGTACAGTACATTTACTTATTTTTATACATGTTTCTCCTTTGAAGCTTTTGTGATTTGGGGATTATGTTTTTCTTTGGTTATGTGATTGCCCTGATTCTTGTTTCCCTGTCCTTGAGTTAATCTTGTCAGGGATGGAGGAAGGAAAATTTGTGTGGTGTTTGATTTTGGTATTATATGGATTCTGGGTTTTAGTATGCTTAGTGCGGGCCTCTGCCAAGTTCAATTATGTCATAAATCGAAGACTACCTGTTTAAGAAAACTGTACATATTAAAAAGACTAGGCTAAATTATATGTTTTAATTGCTAAAGCAACCTTCATGTTTCAACATGCTCCATACTTGTGCCAGGGTTCAATAATAAATCCACAGTTTGGGAAAGCTATACAATTTTTTTTAAGTGAGGAGCAGGAATAATTTTCTAGTAGTATTGGATAAATAATTAGTACACTGTCCGTATAATTGTCCTGTTTCATCACTGAACTGCTGAGCATGAAGAAGCATTACATGAAAATTGAAATATTGTATTACTTCAGATATTCTGGTTTATAATTTTGCAACATTTACGCTGGCGTTTCTTCTTGGCTCTTATCTCGGCAACATTTCAGCCGGAAGTGGTAACACGTTCCAATCTCAATTTCATTGAGGTAACATTGACCAGTCGGGTGGCATTTTCCTCCTTTTTGCCAACAGAGTCTGGCAGATAAATTCAGACTAGAACCTTAACAAAAGAAAAATTGTAATCAAAACCACTTAATACCCTTGCAAAATGATTAAGAAAATAGGATGAAAATCATTTGTACCTTAGTGGCTTGAACACCTACTGTGCACACAATAGATTTTCAATTCAACCCAATATATCTTCAAGTAAAAGATTGTGAACAAAAAAACCCTTGCCAGTGGTCTGACAATTGTTGCAATTGGGGAATTAAAGAAGATAGTATTGGACTAGATGGTTAATGATCTGAAGACAAATCGGCAATCCAGCTTGCCCCAGTATATACCTGAGCCAGCCACCATTTCTAAGAGCACAGATGCATGAAACTATTCCTTAACTCACTTCCAGGCACCATCTTACATAATCTCTGCCTGTGTTTTCTGGCTCTGAGTCAGAAATGATGTTTTTCACCCTGAACTGGATTAACCCTTACTCTCTGCTTTATGTGTTGAACTTCAATTCCTTGTAACCAAAATCAAATAAAGAGGCATCTTAAAGGAGAGATGGGCAGAGAATAATTTAATAAAGAATATTTTTTTTAAAAAATCCCTATTCCATTTGGCTACTTTATCCTGTGGCAAGAACAATTTTTTTTCTTCCTTTTATCCACCATCACTTTTCACCAGGGGAACAGTGAAAACATAAAAGGTTTGTTTTGTTTTCTACGAGTTCATTGAGAATTTATTGATGAATTTTAACAAGTTCAGTGATGGAACATCCTGCTGTTGTTTGGTTTACTTGCTTTAACCAAGTGAAATAAAATTGATGAGAGTCCTGCCACTTTCCCCTTCTAGCCCAAGTACTAATACAAATGGTAAAACTGATTTCGTTTGTTTCCTTCCTTCCTTCCTTCCTTCCTTCCTTCCTTCCTTCCTTCCTTCCTTCCTTCCTTCCTTCCTTCCTTCCTTTCCAGGAGGGCTAAGGCAGAGTAAGCTAACAATCAGAAGTTATGGCAGACACAGCTAAGGAAAAAGCATCAAGCCATCACAATGACCAAAAGAAGTGGCTGAAATCCATAGTGAGATTTATTAAATCAGCTTTATTTCTAGCTGCTTTATGCATGGGAGATGAGCAATTGCAGAAAAGCCCTCAGTATAAAATAATATCAGATTCTGGATGTGTGAAATGGAATATTTTTCCCCAAATCTAGAATGTGATGATAATCAATGACATGAGGGTTTTACAATGGGGTTAGAAAAAAGCTTGAAGAAAATAAGGCAGGAAAACAGAATGCTGTGGTGGTCTGATCCAGCATAGCTCCTCCTAGATCAGAGGCTGAGATAGAGAAGAAGCACTGATAAATAAAATCCTTTTGTCCCTTGTGAGTTCTAGTCCCATCTTAGGCACAAAGCTAGGTGGGTAATTTTGAGCTAGTCACTCTCTCAGCATTAGGGAGGGGATAGTGGCAGGCCACTTCTGAAAATGTGTCCAAAAAAGGTGCAAGGATTTGTCCTGGCAGTCACCAGAAGTCAACATGGACTTAAAGGCTCCAAAACAAAGCAATTACACTGGAGACACTATAGGCATATCTTTCCCTTATATAATATATATTGGGTAACTTGTCTTTTTTCCCCCCAAGAGGGACAACCCTTGAAAGGTATCCTGTAGAGCAGCAACTCTTACACATCTTACCTAAACGGATAAGGAAGACACCAAAAAGAGCAACAACTAACAGCTTACAGGAACTCATGGCTGAGAGGGTCATCACCTCTAATCATCGATTAACTGGAACAAACAACAACAATAAAAAGTGAATGTCAAATAAAGCTTTTCAGTAGCTAGCCAGAAAAGGAAGGGAAGAGTCAGATAGTACCAATTCGGTTCATAATTTGCTTTATCTGTAATGATATGGAGAATGTGTTAGCCTCCCATCAGACTAAACCCACAAACTCACCTTAACCAAGAGTAAAAATTCTGTTTGTCTATTGGCCAAAGCAAGTCATGTGACAACTCTGGAATGCTCCATTGTTGGGTTTTTTTTTCCTGTCTTAGATCTTCTACTAGAAAGGTCTACAATCTGGCCATGGCTGAGATTATTTTTTAGACCCTAAACAATTTATGTGGTTCTGGATTTAATCATTGTATATGTATGTATATTGTTCAACCAGTTGAAATACTGTTTCACTTTGCTTGTAAATTAATGTATATGTAATTAGAACTACATGTGGTATGGTATATGAGGTGGCTGGATGGAGTCACTGAAGCAATCGGTGTGAGCTTAAATGGACTCCGGGGGATGGTAAAGGACAGAAAGGCCTGGAGGAACATTGTGCACGGGGTCGCAATGGGTCGGACACGACTTCGCAACTAACAACAATGGTATGGTAAAGAACTTGAACAGATTTCACTAAATTAAAGCAATAAATACTAAAATCCAAATTCATTATAATTTGGTTTAATAAAAGTACCTTTTTATAGAGATTTATTTTACTTCCCAAACTAGCCTATCTACTGCTGAGATTTCCTGATAGTTTTTCATCAATATTAATTATGTCTAAGATTACTTTTTTTTCTGTTACAAAATCAGTGAAGGCCATCTGGATGCTGCCAGCCATTTTCAGGCCCATTTTCAGCCCATTTTTTGGCCCATTTATGGCCTGTATTTTGGCCAATTTTCAGCCAACAGAGTGCTACAGAAAGCTATGGAGGATGAAAACAAGGTTCAGGAGGGCAACATACAGCCTGTTTTAGCTGCCAGATGCACTGCAGGACAGTCCTTTGACTACTGCAATGTGCTCTACCTTGGGCTGCCCTTGGGGACCACGTGGAGGCTTCAACTGGTGCAGAATGCGGCTGCGTGAGTAGTGATGGGAGCTTCCCGATACTCCCGTGTAACACCTCTGCTTCACCAGCTGCATTGGCTTCCGGTTGCCCTCTGCGTGAGATTCAAGGTGCTGGTCTTGACCTATAAACCCCTGAATGACTTGGAACTGGAGTGTCTGAGGGGACATCTGCTGCCGGCTTCAGCTTCCCACCGCCTGGTCTGCGCCCATCGGGAGGGTCTCCTTCGGGTCCCGCCAATAACAGAATGTCCGCAGGTAGTGCCTAGGGGGAGGGCTTGCTCAGTTGAGGCTCCCACCTTGTGGAACCAGCTCCCAGTGGATCTGAGGATGGCCCCTGATCTCCACACCTTCAATAAAGACCTTAAGACGTGGCTCTTTGTGCAGGCAGGCCTGGACTTTAGTTTTTAGTTTTTAGTTTTAATGATATGTTAGGGCGTGTTTTGTTTAATTCCGTTTTAATTTTTGTATTTTATGTTTTTAATGCCCTGTACACCGCCCTGAGTCCCTCAGGTGAAGGGCGGTATATAAATTTAATAAAACACAAACATAAACAAACAAACATTTCCATACTGGCCCCATGGGCCAGATTTAAGCACCCCGTGAAATGCTCCAGTGCTTTTTAAAGAAAAGAAAGATGGGTAGGCCAGGATTGTGCATTGATTTTAGGGGGATCAATGCCATGTGCATGCAAAATACCTACTCTCTTCCCCTAATGATAGTCCTACTCAACCACCTGTGAAAAGGGAAAATATTTACCAATCTTGACCTTAGAGAGGCTTACTACAGAATGAAGATTCAATAGGGAGATAAATGAAAGACCACATTCAACTGTCTGCTAGGAAGTTTCCAGTTCAAAGTCATGCTATTTGGACTCCAAGTAGCCTCTGTGGTCTTTATGCAGTTGATAAATGAAGTGTTATATGAACATTTATACAAAGGGTTCCTGGTTTACTTGGACAATATTCTTATATTTAGTGAAACTCTAGAGGAACATATCAAATTGGTATGGCAAGTGCTGAAAAAACTCTACGTGAAGCTCTCTAAATGTGAATTCCATAAAACCTCATTAGACTACCTAGGTTATCAGGTATCTAGTGAAGGCATTGAAATGGACCCAGGGAAAGTGAAAGTAGTTTTAGATTGGCAAGCCCCCCACATATGCAAACAACTCCAAAGCTTTTTAGGCCTCACCAATTTTTATAGACAATTTATTCCTGTTTTCGTGGAAGTAGCACTTCCCCTGATGGAACTTTTAAAAACTGGACCTTCTCCCATCAAACCAAAACCTTCTCAGCCACTGGTGTGGACTATGGACTGTCAAAAAAGCTTTTGAAAACTTAAAGTGACTTTTTGCTGAGGAGCCCATTCTCCAGCACCCCAATCCAGATTACCCATTCATCATGCAAGCAGATGCCATCGATGTGGCTGTGGTGGTGGTGCTTCTTCAGAAGAATTCAAAAAAACAAACACTGCCCTGTGCATATGTATCTAAAAAGTTGACTGATACAGAATATAAGTTGGCAGTGTGGGAGAAAGAAGCTTTTGTGGTCAGATGGGTGCTGCTCACTTGGAGACATTTTCTAGAGAGGGTCCAAAAGAGCCATCTGAGGTTTGGACTGATCATAAGAACCCTGAGGTTTTATTAACACCCTGGAGACTTTTCCCTAAACAACTTTGTTGGGCACAATACTTTAAATGCTTTAACTTCTAATTAAAATATATCCCAGGGGGAAGAATCTACTCGCAGATGCATTATTGAGGAAATTTGAAAGCCAATGAGAAAGTAGTGCATGCACTTATGCCAGAGACTCAGTTAGTAGCCCAAGCTACCACCAGAACTCAATTGAGGTGAAATAAAGACCCACTCAGAGAAAAGCTAATGGCAGATTTAAAAGCAGCCCTTTTTACAGACTCCTGGTTCACAGACAATAAGAATGATTTGATACAGAGGGATGGTTTAGCTTGGAAAGGATCCAAACTAAATGTACCTAACAGCCTGAGGCTGTTGGTACTGTTCAGGAATCATGTCTATAAGGTTAGGTGGTCATTTTGGATTCTTAAAGATTCTCCATTTGACTATGAGACAATTTTGGTGGCCAAAGATGAAAAGTGATGTGTTGTTGTTTTTTTAAATGAACTTTATTAAATTTAACATTTAAAACCAACAACTATTTACACAACAGAGAAAGACAACAAAACAAAAATGTATATATATACAATATTCTATAACAATAAGTAATAGGAGAACATAATTCAAACAACTAAGTATAAACATAACATGTAATGTATCTTTATCCATTCTCTTCTCTATCCATTTCCCAGCAACAATAATAATCAGTGTCCCATTTATCTTTCAGGATTTTCGTTAGCCTATCAGCTTCAGCACATTCAAAAATTTTATTTATCAAAAATTCCTCTGGTGGAGTATCCTCTTTTTTCCAAAATTGGGCAAAGGCAATTTGGGCTGCTATGGTTATGTGCAATGTTAGGTACCATATTCCCTTGTTAATTCTCCCAGGTTTGATACCAAGCAAGTATGTCTCCGGAACCAACTCTATTCTGATATTTGTCATTTCCCATAGCCAGTGTTTTATTTTCTTCCAATAACTCTTAGACTTGGGGCACATCCACCATTGATGGTAAAAAGAACCTCTTCTCTGTCTGCACTTCCAACAGTTTGGTGGGTGTCCTGGGTACATTTTGGATAGCCTCTCTGGGGGTAGATGCCATCAATAAATAGTATATTTGAAGAAAAGTGATGTTGAGGACTACATCAAAAGTTGTTCCACTTGTGCTACAAGGAAAACATGGCCAGGCAAGCTGCCTGGACTACTTCAACAAGTAGCTAAACCTACCAGACCGTGGCAGGAAATTGCCATGGATTTTATAGTAGAACTCCTGGGGGGAGGGGGGGGTAATAGAATAATTGGACTGTTGTAGATTTATTCTCTAAGCAAGCTCATTTCATCACTTGCTCTGGATTACCCTCTGTTAAGAAATGTGCAAAAAAATTTGTGAAGCACATTTACAGACTCCATGGAGCGCCAAAGAGAGTGATTTCTGATAGAGGTGTCCAATTCACTGCCAAATTTTGATGGAAGTTTTTAAGATCGATTGGATCATCCCAGGGGTTCCATCTGGCTATGAATGGATCAGTGGAATGTACAAACACAATGGTGGAACAATCCATCAGATGTTATGTTACTTATCAACAAGAAAATTGCGTCAATTTGCTACCATTTGCAGAATAGCTTAAAACAATTCAGTACATAGCAGCACTGGGTAAACTCTTTTTAAGATTACCAGTGAAATAGAATTCGTTCTGATGCTAGAATTGCCTATAGCCATGGTGGTGAACCTATGGCACACATGCCACAAGTGGCATGCAGAGCCCTCTCCGGGCACACTATTGCCCGAGCTCAGCTCCACCGTGCATGTGTGCATGTGCCCCTGATGGTCAACTGGTCTTTGGGTCTCTGCCACACATGCATGGGGGAGCAGAGCACATGTGCAGGGTGGGTGCGCAAGAGGCAGGACATATACACAGGGGCAGGGTGCATGCATGGGGGTCTCATGCATGCAGGGGGAATGTGCATGCACAGGGGGCACGTGAGCAGGACATGCATGTGCCACATTTTGGATATGTGCACGTGTGCTTTTAGCACTCAGTGCCAAAAAGGTTCACCATCACTGGTGTATAGAACCCCCTTCCTCCATGTCCTTAAATGAATGGATGGATTTTCTAAAGGCAAGTTGGGAAAGTACCAAGAAAGCCCTAGCAGAAGCTGCAGAAAAAATATAAGCTTCAAGCTGGCAAGCAGAGGTTGCTGCAACCGCCTTTTAAAATAGGAGACAAAATGTATTTGTCCACAAAATATCTTCAACTAAAGCTACCTAATAAGAAACTGGGTCCAAAGTTCTTAGGTCCTTTTCCTATAGTGAAATGATAAATCTGGTAACTGTTCAACTTAACCTCCCTAGGATTTTAGATAAAATCCACCCAGTTTTCCACAGCAGTTTATTGAAACCATTTTTCCTTCCAGGGTGAGACCTCCCATAGCTGCTCCCCGCAAACCAATGGCTATACAAGGTGAAACACAGTGCAAAATATTATAAAACAGTCAGGGGTCAATTATAATATTGGAAGGGGTGCCCGTTGCCTAAAGCTACATGGGTGAAAAGTTGGAATGTAAAAGCTGATAAATTGATAAAGCAATTTGGCGATAAATTCCCAAATAAGCCAAAGGGTCCACCTGGGGAGATGGAAGGGGGTTAAATGGGAACTGCATTAACCCCCTGTGGTGTGTGTTGTTGTTGTTTTCCAGGATGTGATCTTCTCATCAGGGGGGAAGCCTGTCAGTCCAGAAACTATATATTAAAGTTTCTAGATGCTTCTAGCCTGCCACATTCAGAGCCTGGGAAATTGGGAGCGGGGATTTAATTAGTAAGTAGGAATTTAGTCATAACAAAATTCTTTCTAAATGTCAAGATCGCTGTCTTCCTGCACCTGGAGGGGCGTGTGTGAAGAAATAGCATCAGTGTATTAGAGCGGGATTGGACAATGTGATTTATGATGTGTGTAAGGGGGATGGATCCTGATTTTCAATTGGGGAAGGGAAAACCCAAAATTTTAGATTCAGGTTTTCCACAAATGTGCCAACATGATTTCTTCAATAAAAGTTTTACTTGGATAAACTTTGTCTCCGAGTGCTAACTGGAAATGAAGAGATTTCCTTGGAACGCTGACATCTGGATTAGAAAAGACAATAACTGAAAAGAAATTATTTACATGTGTGCTCTGATTGGCTGAGTAGCTCTGGAACCGAGGTTTTATTCAGCCTATAGCAAAAGAGGTCTTCATTATCTTATGTCATACTAGGGATTCCAAGCATGAGTTGGTTAGAATCACAGTGAGAGAAGTACTAAAGAGAGAAAGAGGTAAGACCAGTTGGGTCGCAACCTGACAGAAACATTGAATTATTTCTAAAGCTAGAAATAAAAGAAATTAGTGAAATATAGAAAATATGCTAATAGAATGAAATGTTAAGATGGAAATTGTTATAATAATTAGATATACTATGTATATTAATATTAAGAGTAGAGAATTAATATTAATGTAATCAATATGGTTGTAACGTTAATTGCTATGGCACAAGATATTTGTACCCAGATGACACACTGTTTAATGAATGATGGATGGTTTGTAAAAATAAATAAAATAATCATTTTGATATAAAATAAAATATTTTTTAAAAAGAAATGTTGAATTATTCTATGCAATTTTAACACTTGCACACTTGCCTGCCTCTATTTCAATTCACCCAAAATAACTCCAGAAAGCCAAAGTCATTGGAGTAGATCTACTGATATTGAATAGGATTTCCCAATCTGCTGTTGTGTGGATGCATTTAACTATAGCCTCCATCCACACCAGCCACTTTGACCATTTGACCACTGACCATTTGACCATTCTTGTTAGGGATGATGGAAACAGTGGGCAAATTCAAAAAATGCAGAAGATAAGAAAAGTAATACATCCTAATTAGTTAATGAACTGTATTAAATTTGGTCAATACATTCACCTATACATATTGGCCTGGTAAAATAAATATCAGAAAATTAGATCAGAGAATCCAAAATATTCAGGCTCCTTTCTGGATCTCACCTACCTTTTTTCATATGTAAAAATAAATTAGAGAACATATTCCTATCATTTGTGTTTTATTTTCCAATTAAATATCGCATTTCTCTATTTTTTAGATTGTTATTAATATCTCCCCAATTGTATAAAATGTCATGAAAACATCTATAAGTAGTTTATTCTTCATATGGTTTAATCATAGCAAATTAAATCTGATTACCTATTACCAAAATATGACAACATAAGGCACAGCTTGATTTAAATAGTTTGATAAATTGGATTCTTAAGGTGGATGAACTATTGGTTTTTCAAAAAATAAATGGTAGAATGAATACCCCTCACAGTGAATCTCACATGTGGGCAAGAAATATAAGATATTAATGGTAATAAAAATGTCTACTGAGTCATTCACTAATAATCAACATTTATATGCTGCTTACTTAGGCAATTGTTGGGTGGCTTACTGTAAAAAAAACATAAAATACATCATAATAAGCTACCGTATATACTCAAGTTTAAGCCAAGTTTTTCAGCCCCAAAAATGAGCTGAAAAAGTCACCCTTGGCTTATACTAGGGTCAGTGCTGCTGGCCCCCTGGAATGTTGGAAAACACAAAGTGGAGATTTAACTAAAAAATTGGCCCTGCTTGCCTCTGTCCTGCCCGCCCCCATTCCCCAAGAGCTCTGACTCCCAGCTGACTGTCAAATAAGAAAGAGTAGCAACAAGCCTGGCCTCCAGGCAGCACATTTTTACACAGTGCGGGGGGTGGGGGTGGGGGAACAGACAATGCCCCCCACCCATAGGACACCCC
>JANHFR010008058.1:26408-43672 GCA_032468015.1 Mimophis mahfalensis | reverse complement strand
GTTACCTTCCCACCAAAGGGGGTCCCTATTTTTCTACTTGCATTTTTACACGCTTTTGAACTGCTAGGTTGGCAGAAACTGGGACAAGGAACGGGAGCTCACTCCATTCCACAGCGCTCAGGATTCGAACCGCCAACCTGCCGACAACTTTTGTGATTATAATTCATCTACCGTTAAAATACTGAAACACGTCAAAGTGATGCTTCATAAAGACTCAGGCGTTTGTATATAAAGTTCATTTTTATATATAAAAAAAATCACTAGCCAACATGAACTTTCATTAACTTTCTGATTGACAAGCTCAGCGTCTTAGCCACTGAGCCACTGCATCCCCTTCTCCGGATCTAGGGGGCCTTAAAACCTACAGCCATTCAGCTATGCTATGGTTGTGTTGAATCCTAGTCTTCCTTCTGGGTCCATTTGGAGCAGATTGAACAAACTGGGTCCTTCCTACAGAGAACTCAATGGCAAGCAGGGAGTGATCTCTCCATGACCAGGGTCTAATAACAACATCTAAGGGCTATTCCCCAAAGATCATACTGTACTGACCTGGGGGGGGAAATCAGATCTAACACTGCATACTCCAAAACTATGAATCAGGCTTTTTGATAAGTTTAATCAGATCCACGGTGTCCATGAACTCCAGAACCATAAGCCTGGTGAATATCCCTGCCAATTTGTCACAGAATTAAGCATAGGGAGGCTCATACATAAGTAGCAACCACAGCTGTTTCTTAAGGTCCAACTTCAGAAAATCTCATAAGTGGTTATTTGTAGAGCAGCACCGATGGTAGTCACCAGACTTCTGGACAGCATTGGCTACACACCCCACCCAGTATTTCAGCTGGTATCATATCTGAAACCCAGGAAGCCTATTTTTGAAAGGGGGATCACCTCCTCCTCCTCCAACAGGATTTCAGTAAAGCATTGATTATCCTTATTAATCATTATTAGATCATGGACAGGTAGGCCTTATTACAGACCTTATTTGATAGGTGTGCGTTTTTTGTGAATTTTCTTTCTGCATAATACTGGTATTGTTCTTAGTTTATTTTATTGGTTAAATTTATTTATTTTTGATTAAGGGGATTGTTTTTGTTTTTACTTTTAGCTCCCACTCCAAGCCTTCGGTAAGGGTAGCATCTGATTGAAATAACGAATAAAAGATACAGTATTTAGACATACCATTATGCGTATTTTAACAGATCTTTTGGTAAGTAGTTCTTTAAGCAACTCAATTGCATCCTGCTGCCAAGTGTTGCCAACCTAAACGATCATGAGGAAAAATATACCAATCGATTATCAACTATGAAAAGCCATTGATCCAAAACCTCCATTCACAAGACTAGCTAATCTGGAGAAAGAATAGTCAAGAAGCAGGAAATGATCAAGTTCCAGTTCACTCAAAAGCAGAGGCTAAGCACAACTGAATTTTTTTCATTACATACCAAGATGATTCAGGCCAAAGACCAGTCATGTTCATGCGAACAGCTCTACCTGTTGTAATCTAATTTTTCTCTGCTTAAGAACTGTTAAGAATGTTACGAACTACTGGTCCCATGGAATATTTTTAATTCCAAATGTTACTTAAAGCTTCTGTTGATGGAAGTCTTACGTAACAATTGGAATTAACATCTGCCATATTCTCTTAAGACTTGCAAAAGGCAATGGAAGATGTGCTTTAGTTGGAGCTAGAATAACTAAAAATGGAAAATAGTGGAAAACAATCTGTGGAGCCAGCTGGAATTTCAAAGCATTGTCTTAGATGCTATCACAAATTGACTCCTATAGGGTACAACTACTTACATTTCATAGAAAAGGAAAACCTTTGAGACTACATGGCAATAGCTAACCAAGCATATGAATAAGAGGAAGGAGTAGTACCTGAACTCTAAATACAAACTTTTGACTTTTTTGTTCAGTAACACCTCTTCATTCACACCATTATTTTTCATTTCACATCCTCAGCGTATCATTTTGTTCTTTAGCACAAGCATAACTCATGAAACAGCCAACACATTCTCATACTTTTTCCTTGTTTCTCGTTATCTCTATTTGAGCCCTAATTTCCAGTTTTTTTCCAATGAATTCTTGGTTTCCGTTTGCTACTTTCAATCAAATAAATACAAGTCTCTCTTTTCCTTACAATAAAATTACACCCTTTCCTTATGTTGTAGGAACTGCTACACACAAAGTATCGCCTTTCAGCACATTTTGTTTTTCCTTTACTGGAAATCTGGTTCCGCTCAAAGCATTCAGGCAAATCAAGCCCCGAGGTAGGTTGTTAGACTTTACAATCTTATTAAAGTGTTCTGGTCATTTAATAGAATTTAAATAACCCAGAGAATATTAAAAACACTTAATAAAGAAGGAAATATATACAAGTGTGCTGCTTTCACTCTTGTGTAGATGACAGCTTAGAATAAATAATTCTCTTTACTTGATTAGACAATGAGACAAGTAACAGGATCTGCATACGGAGCAGGTAAGGTGATTTGTGCTGGAACTAGAATGAAAACTGGTATTCTGCATCTCCCTAGAAATAAGCTGGGGCCCAGGAACATGCTATAGAGTTATTATTAGCAACAGCAATATACCACCACACAGTGCTTTACACCATTCTCTGGGCAGTTTACAATGTCAGCATATTGCCCCTAACAATTTGGGTCCTCAATTTACTGACCTTGGAAGGATGAAAGGCCAAGTCAACCTTGAACCCCATCAGGATAAAACTCCTGGCTATGGGCAGAGTTTAACCTGCAACACCGCATTCTGACACTATCAGGGTTCGTTAACATTAAACACTTTCATCTAATATACAGCTTGTATGTATTTAAAGCCTACAACTTTCTAGTAGCCTACTACTATGGAAAGTGAGCCTTGCAAACAGGATTCCCAAAACATTTTATCATTACAAAGTAGAATATGTATCTAACACTTGTTTCAAAGTGGAAAGGGTAAAAAGGAATATAAATGCCCAATTCTGCTGATGATAGGCATGATTACAATTACATTGCATCATGCAGGCAAATTATTTGTATATTTTCATATACTACCTTGTAGAAATTCGTAATATACGAATCATAGCATACTCACTGGTACAGTTTTATACAGATGACATGGTATAGAAAATGGAGGCATCTCAGCATACAAAATAGTGGGGTATAGATGGCATGGAGGAATTTTCTCAGTATATCCGTAGTCCACATAATGTATCTATGAAAAGAAAAAATACACAAGAACAAATACATCAATATTTACATTTCATGATGTGGTTCTTTTTGAAAAAACTCTTCTCATGCACAAAGGCACAAAAAGGCTGCCCAATCCATTTTTCCTGCCATATGGTTTTGGAAAATAGATGTGACACAGCAAACTGATTCATATATAATGTTAAGATTTATTTAGCTGAACTAGTTTCTAAAATACGAACACGCAAGGGGAAATGATAGATCATTTGGTATTTTTTCTGCATTGTGTTTGCCATAAATGGGAAGCAAGAGGTGCTAAAAAAAGGAATCCTTCTTGAAAACGTGTTCATCTTGTGAAGTTAACCTATTGTTGCCTTCACACAAATATTATCCCTCACATAAAATACCAGAAATATCATCTTTACAAGCATCTACTACCTGTGCAATAGATAGTAGGAAGCATACTCAAAAAGGAATATACATTTACAACAAAGGAATATATTTTTGTAACAGTCTTCACCAGGCAACTGGACTTTTTTATTCCCTGAAAAGACATTTCGCTTTTCATCCCAAAAGCTTCTTCAGTTCTGACTGAATGGTGAGAAGTTGGAAGGATTTATATTCCTTGCAGTCATCTGGTCATTAGCGCTCTTTCTGAGAGTTGCTGAAGCCACCTGGAGGTTTATCTGTGCCCTCAAGGTCACCTGAGTAATGCAAATGGCTGTGGAACCTTTTTGGAACTGCTGAAAGGACTATGTTGTAAAAAGGAGATAGGCAGTGTGGTATAAGAAGCAAAGCATCCTCAGAGGTGGTATTCAGACAGGTTCTAGAGAACCGGTAGTGATAATTTTTACTGATTCAGAGAACCACCTCTGATTGGCCGACACTGGAAAACACCACCTCTAATTGGCCGACAGCATAGCCACACCCACAGAACTGGTAGTAAAATCCCACTGCTGAACATCCTCAAGGAAAAACAAAGGAAGTCCTTTTGAAAAAACATTTTTGAAACAATCGTGACCTGGATGACTGAGTATTTCCACTCTACACTGCCTTCATTTTACCAAAAACACAAGAAAAAAAATCACCACTGGTAAAAACCAGAATGTTCTTAAAAACATCAATCTTACCTTTACAATGCCAGCACCAACTTCTTTAACTTCACCTCGGTACCACATTGTATCTGCTGCTCTTACCACACAAGCTTCTCCACTTTTCCAGTTATAGGGTTTCAGAAGGCCCAAACCTTTGACATTGTCTTGTATATCGCACATTAACTCTTTTAACTTTTGCTCTAGGAAAAATCCAAGCAAACGGTGTTAGGGTTATTATCTCTTAATGAGTTTTTTTTTAAAAAGATAACGCAATCCTAACTTTGCATACAATGCTTTAAATGTGAACAACATGGGGAGATATTTTATCTTGCTTGGTAGATATATAAAAAGCTTAAAAAATGGATACAAATACATACATTAATGCTGAAGATTTTGAAGGTTAAAATACAATTGAAATAAGAGGTTTTCCTTTAGGGACGAATGGCTAAGCAGTTAGAAAAATGTCATGGAACTGTTTCTATATATTGCAATTACAATGAGATTATTATATGCTCAAAAGTGGATAATTATGGTAATACCCACAATGAAAGAATGGTTGGTAAAGATGGTGGAACTTTCAGAGATGGCTGAATTAACTTCTTTTTTTTAGAGGAAAAAACAGTCTCTATATTTATGGCTGACTGGAACACATTATAGACTTTTTGTGTAAAATGGGAAAATGAACCTGTGATTCATGGTTTCTATGATTAAAAAAAGCTGGATAATAGAAAAGAGTGAACTTTCTTTTGTAATTTTAGAGTAAGAGAAAACTTTGTAATTATACTTCTATATCTGCTGCGAAGGAAATTGGAAGTTTCTTCTTTCTTTCTGGGCATTTGCCTTTTTTATTTTCTCTCTTTTCTGCTTTTTTATTAATTTGTGTTAGTTTTTATGTCCATTGTAAAACTTCAATAAAAAGAATTTTTTTAAAAAAGACAATGCAATAGAAAGGGAAAATATAAATAGATACAACCTCCCACCCTACTTTGAATAGAAAGCATTGTGGAAAAACTTTGTAGTGATACATAGATCTGTTCCTTTCTCTTTGTGTCCCAGCTACTAACTGCAATTTAAGTATTTCTACTTTACACAGATCATTGAAGATTATTGATAGCTTCTTTTTAAAATGTTTTCATTTATTATTTCTAATTGGTCTCATCACTTTTTCAAAAACCATATACCAAATGTCTCAATTTGCCTTGCTGCGTACTCTTATATAAAAGGTCCTGCTTTGATTTGGCTCAACTCCTATTTTGGATATATATCATCAACTTTGCCACTGTTGTATATTCTCCAATTTTGGTCTCCCAATCTTCACTGGCAATGTTCCTTTTCTCCAACACTTTTAACAATTCAATATATAACTGCATATATGTTACTGCTAAAACATATAATATGTATACATATATAGTTTAGTTTTCTAGAGCAATGAATCCAGTAGAGAATTCATTCATTCATTCCAGCAGAGGTCCCCAACCCCTGGACCACAGATGTCCACACCCTGTTAGGAAATGGGCCACACAAGTGATGAACAAGCAAGTGAAGCTTCATCATCTAGCTTGCTCACAAAACCATCTGTCCCCTTCCCCAATCCATGGACAGTAATTTTTCTTCCGAAACTGGTCCCTGGTGCCAGAAAGGTTGGAGACTACAGGAAGCTACAGGAAGAGCAGCAGCCATGCATAAAGATACAGTTACTGCTAGTCTTAATATCTATTTCCATAACCAATTTATTGCTATGACAAATATATTTGCATGCCTCTGACACTAAGATGTGTGATTGCAGAAACTGATTGAATGAATGAATGAATGAATGAATGAATGAATGAATGAATATGAGATGCATGGTAGAGGAACATCTGTGCATGTCCAGAATTTCAGGTTAATGAATACTTGTAATTTGGTCCAAGTCTTTGGAAAGAGCAACCAAAGGCCTCCTTAGATTGTAGTGGTTGTTTTTTCTTTGTCCCTGTCCAGTTTTGTCATTTCTGTCATCTTTATTCTTGTTTGTTAAAAACAAGAAAATAAACATCTAGAGTTGCTGGGAAATGGACAATATGTAAATTTAATACATTATTATACCTGACTGCAGAGTCAGCCAGATATTTAAACTGTATTTGGTATTTTTATCCACCTATTGAGTTCTTCCCAAACATCTGGTATAGGCAGAAGTTGTTTGACGGTGTTAGCAATTTTGTTGTAGGATGTAAACTATTCCAAATAGACATGCCTTTTGCAATTGACTAAAGCTGATTTTGTCACTGCTGATGTTCAAAGAGCACTCAAAGTATTTTAGGACTGCATTCAAAATGGTTATTATTACTACTTAATATATTGTATTTATTATATTTTATATTATAGTATATCAGTTATTTTAAAATATTTATTATATATTATTTACATCTGTATTATATAGAATATCAGTGAATTCAGGTTGCATTGAATTCAATAGAAACTTGCTAGTATGTACAGAGAAACATGAATAAATAGCATTTTTCTATGCTCAAGTAAATGAAAAATAGGGGCTATGTGTGTCTGCAAATCATTCCTTCTCACAATAGTCAGTCGCTTATATTCTTTACACATTTGATATGGGAATCTCTCCAAACATTTTTTTAAATACAGCTATATATAACTGAATGATCGATCACATCACTGTAATTCAATGCCCTTACTCCAATTACGGAGAGTCAGTTTGGCCTAGTGGTTAAAGTGCTAGATTAGAAACTGGAAATCCATGAATTCTAGTCCTGCCTTTGGCACAGAAGCCAGCTGAGTGACTTTGAGCTAGTTACTGTCTCCATTTACTCTAACAAGAAGGTTCTGGAAAGGTCCTGAAAAATGTAGAAAAAACTGCAGTGAATTCTGTTGTCATGAAGACTCATTTTTGACTCGGCTGTCTGTAACAGTACCTATATACATTTCTTTGAAATTATGTTAACACCTATCATAAGTGTACAAATGTATTTTTTCCTTTACCTTGTGATGTGGGAATCACATAAATTGTTCCATTATCTGAAACACAGCTAACCGTAGCACTGAAGCAATCCAAGACAGGAAGAAGTGGTGGTTTATAGGCCTCAACGACTAGAGGCTTAGCCACTGACATTTTCAGTTCTTGTTGCTTACTACCAGTATCGGAAGGGTCAAAATGCTTTTCTAGTTTAGAAAGGCTTTCTTTTACTGAAACCAGCTTGTTTACGTCCACATTGTTTTGTAGTTCATCAGAGGAAGCTTGATTTGGATCAATTTTAGGTGCTCTATTAGGATTCAACAGAACATATGTCAGCAAATTTTAAAAAATCAAATACGTATTATTGCCCTTAAATACTCCACTTGCAGCTAACTCACCATGGCGAACTTGCTGCAGCCAACTTGCCATGGTCAACTCACTGGGGGACAAGAGTTACACTAATATTGAAGAAATAGTGGAATAGACTCATTAAAGAAAGGATGCAGAAGGTAGAACAAAATGAAATGTGAATGACAAAACTTAAAATAATTTTTAAACTACTTTAAATAATTAAATTGAATTGTTGAATTGTCCCACAGCGAGTTGGCCACAGCAAATTGTCCGCAGTGAAGTTGGCTGCAGCAAGTTGTCCCATTCCGAACTTAGACTACACATTTTTCTGTTGGTTTATAATTGAACGAATTGCAGATAAAATTAAAGCATTGATTTTATATAGAAAACAACTACAGTGATCCCTCAACTTACGAACCATTCGACATCCGAACGTTTCAACATCCGAATGGGGAAACCGTCGGCGATTTTAGATGCGGTTTCCCCGACTTCCGAATGACAGCCGCGGTTTCCTCGACTTATGACCCAGTCCGAAACAAATGATAAAGTTCTATTGTAAATATTTCTTGTAGAAAAGTAATGCTGCTGTGCAGTTTGCATGCCTTTAAGGTGCACCTGATAAACAGTTTTACACAAAAAACTGGGTGTCTAAGTCTCTTTCCTAGGCTCCGGAACGAATTAATCCGTTTCCAATGCATTCCTATGGGAAGCCGCTTTTCGCCCTACAAATTTTTCGACCTCCGAATGTGCATTCGGAATGGATTAAATTCGTAAGTTGAGGAACCACTGTATTTTAAATACGTTTGAAAATAAATAACCACTATTCATTTTTTTTTAAAAAAATACATACCTTTTTCTAAGTGCTAAGCCTTTTTCAATCATGTATTCTGAAACATCAGTACAGTGTTGTTCATCTTTGCAAAATATTTTTACAGGCAAAGGTGACAGGTTGGTATCCTAGGACAAATTAAGAAATGTTTAGGGGTAAAAACCAATTATTCACTGGAATGGAAAAGGTGCAGATACCCAATTTCCAAAAATTACAAATATCCAATTTTCAGGCACACTACATCCACAAAGGTGACATTCTGGAATGTTTGGAAACTTAAGTCTGTACACAGTGCAGCAGTAGTGAAAAAACACAAGCTTTTAAAATCAGAAAACATGTTTTAATTGAATACCAAATGTATAAATAAGGGGACACAAATATGACATTTGTGAAAAAATTGAGAACATATATAAAAGAAAATATTTTCATTTTAAGGGTCTTGCATTCATCAACAAGATTTAAACCAGAAATGTGCAACCTGTAATGCTAAGGTTATCTTCCGCTCCTAGAATTGTGGATGGCTTCTCCAAACAGAATTATAGAATCATAAGGCTGGAAGGGAACCTGGAGGTTTTCTAGTCCAACCCCCTGCCCAAGGCAGGAGTCAAAAAACTACCTATGAGGAACAGTTCTGTATGTGGAAATAATCCATGATGGTTGGCTTATTTGAATTATATTCCGCCTTGGAGTAAAAGGCAGTGTTGCGCAGTCCTTCCTTCTCTTTTACCTCATAACATCATGCCTAAGAGGTAGGATGGGCTAAGAGAGTAGGACTGTCTGAGGGAGCTTCAGAGGCCAAAATCGAATTAGGTAAATAGGTATCAAATAGTTAAATCTATTTGTCCTGGGTTCACTCATTCTTCGGAGGCCAGTACTTGGCAAAATTAAAAGCAAAATGCAGGTGCTGGCTCAAAATCCCCTCATTTAAATTATCTTAAATAAACAAATAAACAAAACTCTGAAGTTTAGTGTTTTATCTTCCAACCATAAATAGTTTGTGTTCTCAGTTGGGATTCCTGACAGACCACCAAAATATCACAGGTATTAGCTAAAAAGAATATAATGTCTTGGTATAAAAAACTAGCTTAAATGTTGATTTTGCTGAACAAATACCAAATATACTAAGATCCTGATTTACAGAAAACTGAGCGGAAGGGTGTCCATTAAATCTGAACTGATGAAATTGAGATAATTTTTTACACATGTAATTGATATAATATGAGCAATTTACATTATCTGCATAATTATGTCATTATACAAATAACACACTTACACAAATTAGGTAAGTTGATATAAATTATATAAACTACATAGTTTGTGGACCATTTCAGAAACAATAGACTTTATCCACCATATGGGGATAAGATCTGAACTCAGGTTTTTGTCTGCTGTGTCTAGTATCCTTTCTTTGGAAATGCAGGCCAAACAATCACTGACAAGTGTAGGGACATAATAAAAAACTTACCTTTTGTGAAAAATAAAATATTCTCCACTAGAATTTAATATAAAAGAAAAAAAAAGGTTTAACAGTAGATTGTCTTTCCAAGTTGATTAAAAGTCTGTATCAGTCTTTTTTCTTGGCAGGGAGATGGGAAGAGGAAATATACAGCCAAAAATTTAAAACTTGGTGCCAGTTTTTTTAATGTGCTTCTATATTATTTATTTATATAACATATGTATGTATAGATGGTGACTCTGGGCAGCGTACAAAAGTACATCGATAAACCTGCTGCTGCTGCTGCTGCTGCTGCTGCTGCTGCTGCTGCTACTACTACTACTACTACTACTACTACTACACACACACACACACACACACACACACACACAAGAGGTGGCAACAAATACAGCAAAACACAAACAAACCAGCCATTTGTGTGGCACTGTGTCAACCTGGGATACCCAGGTCCATTGACAGAATATTTTCAGGGCTTTCCAGAAAATAATTAAGGTGGTAACTAATTTTATCTCTGGGACAATGATATTCCATAGGGAGGGAGCTACCACAGAGAAGTCTTCTTCTTGGACCCAATTTTGTTCTATATAAGGGCAGTTTTATAAATAAATTAAAAAATAAACCTAGGAATGAACCTTTGGCTTCTGCTTTGCAACTATCAAGTTAAAGTACTTATCAAAGTGTACAGAGGATTATTTCATTTAAAATGAAAGCATGGATGGTTTGTCATATTCTCTTTGTCAAGATCAGAAACAGGCATGGGATGGAAAGAAACTAACAAATCCCAATCCGGTTAAAATCTGCATGGCATACACTATTTTAGTATCACGTGATAATATCTTATACTTTCAGTTGAATAATGATCCCTGAAATAAAATCTACACTAAAAAATTGAACGTTTGTCAGTACAAACCTGTATTATTAAGTTTACAACGGCTCCAGTTAAATAAGACTTAAGAACGTCACAAGCAGTTGCTGTCCACTGTTCGGTCCCACCGGATGGTCTAGAATGAAAAGTTGTGGGACAGAGGGGCAGTATTGTTATGCAGATGGTAACTTGTTTAACAACTGAAATTATGGCAGTACTGAACAAATGGTACTTACACCGGGCCCTTGAAGTTATAGCTGTTGCAGCAACCCCCATAGTCACATCATCAAAATTCAGATACCTGGCAGCCTGCCTGCACTTATGACCACGGGAGTACTGCAACTTCCTCGCCTGCCTATCTCCCTCAACCAGATTGCCCTGAAGAGTGGCACTCTTCAGTTGTGGTGGTGCTGGGGCTGAAACAGAGGCAAGGAAGCAGCAAATGGGAGAAGAGGGTGAGGTCAGCTGAGGTGGCATAGCTGGGACTTCACAGGGTGGCGCAGGGTTAGCTGGCCAAGGCTTGAGAGACCACACAGCAGCAGTGGCTAAAGCAGGGCCCAGGGGTAGCAGCTTTGGAGAATACCAAGGGTGCCAGATTTTACTTTAGCCCCAGAATGGCCACCACCTCTGAGGATGCTGCTGTACAGGACAGTCAAAAGGGCAGTGATGGGGGGAAAATAGGTGGTTACGGGGACTTCAAGAGGAGGCACACCCTTTTCTTACCGAGTATCAGAACTGGAAGGAATCACTCCAGGAATAGCTTGGATTTGGATAGCTGCTTGTCTATTGACTAGCTAGCAACGGGAACTGCGGGATTGTTGTTACTAAGGAATATGGTCACGTGACATCATACTTTAAGTTCACACCACTTGGTGAAGGAAATTTTGGTCCCAATTGCCACTGTTAACTGAGGTAGTATAATAGTAAAATTATGCATCTCTTATACAGAGTTCTGCTCTGCAAACAGCTTTTCATTTTAGTTTTGGTTTTGTCTTAATCTACATGGGCTTATAGTAGTTTACTGCAGTAAGTAGTAAATTGATATATTACCTTATATTTGTCAAGGAGCATTCTACTGCAAGTGGTTTGATAGTCTTCAGATTCTGTTCAAGTTCTCTTAGACAGGTAATATCTATAGTTTTGACTATGCCTAAATCGATAAGGAATACCTGAAAAATAAACATTTAACAAAAATTTAGATGAGTTCTCTGTTGTTTACTAATTCTGAATGTCTTTGTGAATTAATCCACTCTTTTTATTATTACTAGATGCGAGTACAACCTCCTTAATTCTCTTCAATACTGCAGCAACATATGATTACCTAAACAGCACATTAATAAAATAAATGGCACATTAATCTGTTTTAGAGAACATTTATTATTTTGGACTTCTTTTAATTTCTAATTTTTAATGTTGACTTTTCACATTTTCACAAAGGCCAAGGCCAAAGACAGAAAAACAGACGGAACTTGATTATTTAGGTATATATTTTAATTTCATTTTTCAGATATTTTATTGCCAAATTGTAGTTTTATGACAACTTAAAGACAATACGCTGATCAAAGTGATGTACAGTATGTGAAATGGGCAGCCATACATATCAATAAAGAAATGATTTTTGTGGCATTAATTTTATGATGCAGTTTAAGGTAGGTAAATCACCTTTAATATACTCTTGGATTTTAGTCTAATGAAGAGAAGAACTGGGATGACATGGTACAATGTCTTCTACTCACGGCGTCACGGTGGCGTCAGGTGACATATTGGGATTTCCCCCCTTCGCTAAACTGGGCGGGGCAGCACGACACATCTGGCCTGCGGGCTGTGAGTTTGACGCCCCTGATTTAAGGGGTTGTTTTAAAGAAAAAGGAGATGGTCAACCTATTCTCCAAAGCAGGACAAGAAGTAATGGATGGAAACTTATCAAGCAGAGATCCCACCCAGAAGTAAGGAGAAATTTTCTGATAGTGAGAACAATTAAGAAGTGGAATCACTTGTCTCCAAAAGCTGTGGGTATTCTGTCACTAGAGGTTTTCAAGGAGAGACTGGACCGTCATTTGTCTGAAATGGTATAGGATCTCCTGCTTAAGCAGTGAGTTGGATGAGAAGATGTCCCTTCCAACTCGGTTATTCTGTTATTTGCTCTTTTTTCACAATTCACAATGCAACCAGATTTTTGGCATGTAGAATTCTTCATTCAGGGTTTTCTCAGTCCAACATCTTTACAACTGATTAAAGGTTATCAATGGAAGAAAGGTGTTATGTGGTACATTCCATATATAGTATTTTCTAACTTCAAGCTGTTCTATAAACTAGCGTCTCATTCATATGCCATATTAAGCCAGAATTTGGTTAGTTTGATTCAGCAAACAATAGTTAACAATGATCATTAGCCACATTAGTTTTTGTCTGCTCAACAAATAGTTAACAAATTAAGACTAGACCAGGGTAAAACTATGCTGCAAAACATACTTACTGATTAATTCCTTCTCGTTATAAGGAATTGTTTTGCATCTGAAACAACTTCTTAAAATTATTTACCTCTATAACTTTTTCAGAAACAATCCTGATGATCTGGCCTCTTTGCCACTGATTTTGTTCACATACATAAGCAGCACAATTCATATCAACTTCCCATTTAATTGCTTTATTCTCTGTTTCAAAATAAGTAGCAATCATCTTTTCCTGTAACCTGGAGTTTTAAAAAAGTAAATTACATCATCAATCTAGATTCTCAAAATGATTCTAAAAATTAATTTTGCATATCTATGCAAAAGTGGCAAGTTGTTATTCCTCACTATTAAAATCCCTGTCAAACAAGCTAATCCATTCTAGCAAAGAAAACATGGCACATTGATTTAGTCTTTATATTTTTCCAACAAAAATACATTTTGTGGCACCATATTGGTCCCTTACCTTTTTAGAATTTTTTCTGATAACATAAAATGCACAAATATCTTGCTAGGAGATACAACGTGATTAATTTGCACTTGCAATTCTTTATTACTTTCCAAAACCAAATCTTCCATCTGTGGCAAGTCTTCAATCTCAAGTTTTAATAAAGATTTCTCTGTTTTGAATATATCCTCCAGATCAGGATCCCATATTTCATTACATGGTGTAACGATCATTTTATTATTACTATAAAAAGAAAATCAATTTCGTTTATATTGGCATATACCAACTACCAATGCCAAAAAAGCTGAAACATGTCCACAGTAATTACTATGTCTACTTTGAAACTTACAAATTAGCTCAAAGTTGCATATGAGAAATATGCTGAAATACTGTACAAACTCAGTACAGTTGCTATGACAACCTGACAAGCATACTTACCCTATTATGTAAGATGCTAAGCCCTCTTTAACCAAAAGATTGTTCACACTGCCTGACTGCTTTGGGGACACAGATACACTTTGATAGAGCTCGACAGATAGCACATTATCTTCTGCTTTTTCTACAAAGGGAGGAAAATACATTCAAATCTGCTGAATTCTGAGGAAAAAAATATATTTAATGATTCAACTATTCTCTATTCCAAATTAA
Organism: Mimophis mahfalensis; assembly: GCA_032468015.1. Lineage (NCBI taxonomy): Eukaryota > Metazoa > Chordata > Lepidosauria > Squamata > Mimophis > Mimophis mahfalensis. The sequence goes on along the minus strand of JANHFR010008058.1, from coordinate 29,387 downwards.
GAACATGAACATTTTTTCTTTATGCCATAATATGGTTTTGTTTTGGTTTAACGTGTTTTGTAAGCAGTAATTTGTTGCTTAATATTGTGTGAACCCACTTAATCGTGGCTTAAGAGAAAATAACTATGAAAATAATACTAATTATGCCCTATCTAGACACTGAGTTTTATGCCAAGATGAAATATTCAAGTTTGTTTTCAAAATCAGCCCTAAGGTTTCTTGTAGTAGTCAACTAAATGGTTGTCAGGGCACAGAGATAAATACTTACCTGTAACAAAGCAAAGCACACATTTGTCCTGAATCAATTGTTCAAACCTGTCCTTTGATTGAACAGTCCATTCAGTGGCTCCTTTACATGGTTTAATAAAAGCCAATTTGCACCTGATAGCCTAGGTTACAAAATACAGACTGTTTAGCTGAGAAGCCATTCTCATCACAGAAATACTTAGAAATATATTCTCTCATACAAAGAAATCCTAAGGGTTTCCAAAACAACAAAGTTTAGATTCACACAACTTAAACTTATTCCTTAAACTATTTGATCCATTTATGCAATGGATACTAGGGTCAATATATTAGAATTCTCAAGGCAAAATCTTCTAAGGAAGTCATTTAGTTAGTATACAAGTTGTGTATCACATTTTTATTTATTTAAATTGAAATGTAATTTAAATTAAATAAACACTGAACAACATTTAATATATATTAAAAGGAATGCAAGTATTATGAAAGAAGATGTAAAAACTGTACAAGGTAATTTGGCAGTTTAATTAGATTCTATAAAATAGCTTTTCTTACCTTTTCTGGGGGAACTAAAAACTCATCTTTTATTTTACGCATTTCTTTTATATTTATTTTAGCAGTATTACCATAGTCAACATATTTAACTTCAACTTCTTGATGACCTGGCAATCCTTTGGGGAAAAAATGAAATTAGGAAAGATTTAGACCTTGAAATGATAAAAAGAAATATGTTTATCTGAATGAAAAACATCTGCAGAAGTGTGTTTATGTGCCATATTATTTTTAGTTAGCCGTCATCTTCAGGGGTGGGTTTCAACCAGTCTAACAACTGGTTCGCTGCACGTGCATGCCAAATGCGTGCTACGCATGTGCATTACATTCACTAATACAGCAAAAATGGAGCTTTTCCTGAAACTCCGGAGAGTTGCAACGGCTGACGGGCAGCCATCTGAGCTGCCATGCCGATCAGCTGGGTTTCAGAAAAGGTAAAAAGGCAAGACAGTAACACAGGGACAGGTGGGTGGGCCCAAGTCATTGCCCAAACTACCGGTTCGCCAAACCAATAGCCTAACGGAACAAATGGTTCACCCAAACTGGGCTGAACCAGTAGGAACTCACTCCATATCATCTTACTTCTTATCCAAAGTTACATAAAAGAAAATGTCTCTTTATCTATGTTACAAATCTCTTCCTGATTTTGGCTAATGTTAGAAAATCTAAGACAATCAGAAAATCTGTTACATATTCTTTTCTGGTATCAAAAATCGGCATTTGTTAGCTTGATTTGAATGAACATTTCACAAAGTTGTAATACCCTACATGAATTTAACATTTTTTAAAATATAATTGTCATTATAGAAATTCATATTGGCATACTATCCTTTGGTGCTTCTTCTGAAAACCAAAACCTGAAATCTATTTCATATGGACAGACTGTAAGCTGTGGTTTGGGGTTTTTTTCATGCAACTGCAAAGCGGTGTTTAACATAAACTAGAATATCAGGACTCAAAGTACACAAGTTGGAAGCAAACATAAATCTGAGAAAAAACATAGTAAAATTTGCCATTGCTAGAAGTGAACCAAGTTCACTGTACAGTTATCAAGTTAACTACAAAAAAGGTATTAACATATAAGTCTTCATACTTACACATTAATAACTTATCCTAACCCTATATAAAATAGTGGTCCAAAGAAATCCAATGACTTCCAAAGTAGAGGGGGTCTTGTACCAGATATATCTTTCAAAGTTGAACCCTTTAATTATTACATCAGTTATATGTTTCTCAGAGCATGTGGCTATCACATTTATGAGGCAATGTCAAAACAAGTATACTATTGGACTACAATAATCACAATATTGGATAGATGAAGTGTTCTACAACATTTCAATGGAAAAAAAGTTTTTGAACTAGACTGTGTTCAGAATAATTATGCATTCCAGATACTTACCAATCACCTGTGCTCTGTACCAAACACCATCATCAAATTTGGCCACACATGGTTGGCCATGGGTTGGACAAACGATTTGCAAGTCGGGTCCTGCTTCATTTTCATACACTTCTTCAACTTTATTTAGAAAAGTTGCAAATTCAGGACCCTGTTCTAACTACCAGAATGAAAAAATAATAATTACTTCATGCTAACATTTGGCATTAATATATTAATTTGCATAATCATATTGCTTATTTTTAGCTGAATTTGGTGGTACTGTAACTAATGCCACAGGAAGGCTCAGAAGGATAAAAGATTTAGCAAAGATGCAACTGATATAACCAAACATATTTTGACCTTCAACACTGACTCTTGCACTTTTTATTTTTTTTAAAAAAGATTACTTTGAAACAGTTTTAATGTTTTATAGTAATACTGAAAACAGTAACAAGATGAACAAAAACATTACAGGTAGTCCTTGACTTACAATAGTGACTGTTCGCAGTTACATCACTGAAAAAAGTTACTTATGATTGGTTTTCCCCCCTTACACCCATTGCAGCATCATCATGGTCACCTGATCAGAATTTGGATGCTTGGCAACTGGTGGAGATTTATGATGGTTGCAGTGTCCCGAGATCATGTGATCACCTTTTGCAACCTTCTGAAAAGCAAAGTCAATGAGCCGTGGTGGTGTAGGGGGATAATGCCTCCTTAAGTTGCCTCAAGTACTACCAGCTGCCTGCAATTAGTACAGGTTCGACTCCCACCAGGCTCAAGGTTGACTCAGCCTTCCATCCTTT
>JANHFR010008058.1:6794-17983 GCA_032468015.1 Mimophis mahfalensis | reverse complement strand
ATATTTTTTAACTGCCCTGTACACCGCCCTGAGTCCCTCGGGAGAAGGGCGGTATAGAAATTTAATAAATAAATAAAAATAAAATAAAATAAGGGAGGAGAAACCAGCTCACAGTCCTTCTCTGAAGGCTTCCTTGCGTTGCTTTCCAGTGTGCCCCCCCCCCCACTCCAGTGAAAGTTGTGCTAGCTGGAGTCATTTTAAGTGCAATTATGAATTTGGGGACATTTACCTCAATGGCTCCCGGGCAGGGAGAAGAGCAAGCAGGGGCAGTAAGAGGCAACTTAGCCTGGAACAAGGACTCCAGCTTAGTCCGCCTCTCGTTTGGGGGCGGGGGGTACACTGGAAAATGAGGTGAGGAAGCCTTTGAAAAAGGAGTGCAGGTGGGCTATAGGCAGTGGTGGGATTCAAATTTTTTACTACCGGTTATGTGGGCGTGGCTTAGTGGGCATGGCTATGCTGTCAACCAATCAGAGGTGGTATTTGCCGGTATAGGTCAATCAGAGGTGGTGGTATTTGCCGGTTCTCTGAGCAGTCAAAATTATTGCTACCGGTTCTGTGGAACGTGTCGGAACTGGCTGAATACCACCTCTGGCTATAGGGGTTGTTGTTGTGGGCTGGAAGATTCAATGGGAGCAGCCTTTGTGGCAATGGCCAATGGAAGTGAGTTGCCCTATCATCATCCCTGCTTACTCATCTCCCCACTTGGGAGCTGTCAGGGTACAGTACAACATGCTGAAGGAGAGGTTCTTCTCCCTACGCCTGGCAGGACTAGCAGCCTGCCAGCTCAGCTGCAGATAAAAATCTCTAAACTCAGAATGGTGTATGTGTGTGCGCACATGCACAGAACGATCATTCCTGCTTAAGCCCATGTTTTAGGTGGGCATTGGAAAGTGAGGCAAGCAAGCCTTCAGAGAAGGAATGCGGGTGGTGGAACTTTCACCACGCTTAAGCTGGCCCAGCTTTGGAAACCAGAGTGCAAGATGGCGGTATAAGGTTGCGGCAGTGAGTTGTCATAGACCCTGCCACTGGCTACTAACTTCTGGATCACAGTCCACAGAGTTTAACACAGTTCCAAGGTTTACTAATTCATACCCTTTTTATAAGATGGTTATGGCCATGTTTTTAATTTGTTTTGATTACATCAGTCTCCAAACATTTACTTACATCAGATTTACTTATATCAGATTTAAATACTACTGTTTATAGAAACTTCAACACCACTGTCTAAGTCGCTTCTTGTGAAATGGGCAGCCATATAAATGTAATAAATAAAATAAAAAATGAATATTACAAAAAGGGATACAATGTATCAATATAACAGGAGTTCTTGGGATGGGTGGGTAAGGGGGGTGGGGAGAAAATTGAAAATGTATTTTTTGTAAAACTTTTCGAATTAAAAAAAAATAAAAAAAATAACGGAAGTTCTTCATGGGTCTCTATTTACCAGGAAAAAGCATTCTCAATCTTAGAGTGAGCTATCTGTGATTCTTTAGTTAAAAGAAGTTGATGATTTGTTGATCTTGATTGCTCAACCACAGTTCCCAGCAACTCTAGTCATCATACTCCGTGATGATGGGATGCTCAGAACTATATAGTTCAACATCTGGTGTTTGCTCTGCTACTGGCACAGCTGTGTGTGTGTGTGTGTGTGTGTGTGTGTGCGTGTGTGTGTCTGTGTATGATCCATCTTATGTACTTTTTGAAACACTATGAACACTTTGAAAGAGAAAGAATATTTTAGCTGTAATGTAACAAATTATATATATAAAGAGCTTTAGGGGGGTTTAAGGCCTCTGCCAACAAAAGTGCGTATAGTTAAGGCAATGGTTTTCCCAGTTGCAATGTATGGCTGTGAAAGTTGGACAATAAGAATGGCTGAGCACCAAAGAATTGAGGTCTTTGAACTATGGTGCTGGAAAAGACTCCTGTGAGTCCCTTGGACTGCAAGGCGATCAAACTGCCTTGGTAGCTCACCGAGCTGAGAGCTTGCTGTCAACTGCCAGCTGCTTGCAATTAGTGAGAGTTCTAATCTCACCAGGCTCAAGGCTGACTCAATCTTCCATCCTTCCGAGGTAGGTAAACTAAGGACCCAGACTGTTGAGGGCAATAAATTGACTTTGTAAAGTCAATAAGCTGACTTTGTAAAATACCGCTTTAAATAAGCAGGTCTATACAAAGGATGAAGGTAATTGCTATAAATGTACTGTAAGCCGCCCTGAGTCTTCGGAGAAGGGCAGCATATAAATAGGGGAAAAAAAACCTGGTCAGTCCTAGAGGAGATCAACCCTGACTGCTCTTTAGAAGGCCAAATCCTAAAAATGAAACTTAAAATACTTTGGCCACCAAATGAGAAGGAAGAACTCACATGAGAAGAGCCTAACGCTGGGAAAAACTGAGGGCAAAAGAAGAACGGGACGACAGACAATGAGGTGGCTGGATGGAGTCACTGAAGCAGTCGGTGCAAGCTTTGATGGACTCCGGGGGATGGGGGAGGACAGGAAGGCGTGGACGAACCTTGTCCATGGGGTCACGATGGGTTGGACTTCGCAACTAACAACAACAACAAAGCTTCTACTCACTTTCTTGATCATCTTCAATTATTTCTTCAATGATAACATCTGGTGTAGATGAGGCCTGAGATAATGCAGCAGTTTCTTTCTGAATGGATAATGGACTCATTTCTTGAAGGTGGGCGCCTCCAAAACATGTATCACCTTCTTCCAAAGGAATTACATCAACTTCTTTAACAAGATTTACATTTACTTGATGTGAAGTACCAAGTTCATAATTCATTTTTAGAGAGCTGTCTTCAAAGTTATACCTAAATTGACCAATTACTCATTGAATACTGTTTGTTCATTAAACATACCATTAGCACGAAAGATCAAATAAACAACAGATATAATGAAAAGGCCTTTGACATTAAGAGTATCTTTAATTTCCATTAAACCTGAAGGCTAATTACATCCTCTAAACATTTCTTTCAGTCCCAGAATGCATTCAAATTCTTCTCTTACAGCAAAACCACTGATTTTTCAACATTTTTTATTTTATTTTTAACTTCACTTTTATCAGAAGAAAAAGTTTATATAAAAAAACAGAAAATACCGCCACAAAGAAAACAATTAAAGAAGCTAAAAAATGAGGGATGGTATCCATATACCTCACCACAAAATTTATGCAGGTGTACTGAAAAGTGGAACCTTGGGTTGCGAAGGCTTCAGGTTCCAACCCGAAAACCAAGCAGAGTTTTGGATCAGTTTCCGATCCAAAACTTGGCTTGCGAACACAAAATGGCACGGAAAGCTTCCTTTCCGTGCTGTTTTGGCTTCTGCACATGTGCAGAAGCATCGCTTCAGGCTGCGAACCCTTCGGCTTGTGACCGCAATCCCGGAACAGGTTGCAGTCGGTCACGAACCGAGGTTCCACTGTATGTCTATCCAGAAAGGCATCTGTACAGCATGAAAGAAAATACTTCAGAAAAAATCATTAGTGTAGTTAATAAGTGACTAAGATAACCCTATATTCAACTTGATTTTTTAAAACTTCAATACTGTGTCATTTTTCAGCCAGATTCCCATCCTTTTAAAGATAGTAGTCTAAAGAAAGATAAGTACACACGAACAGCAACATTAGTTGACTTAATTTTATAATTCTTACACAATACAATCTAAAAAAATATTGAAGTTTAATCTTGTGTACTGCTTCTTAGGACTATTTTCTATGGATTATCCTTTATGGCCAGATCTTCTAACTTTCAGTTTCAGCTATGTGCTAGCGTAAATTCCAGTGTTACATAAATGTGCCTTTTGCTCCTTAATTTCCCTACTTCTCTGACATAACCACAGTCAGAAAAAAAATAAATCTTAATTTGGTGCATCTTAACTATATATCTTGACACACTATAAGCAGCTTTTCACTGGTCTGAACTTATTTTAATATATCTGTAAGTCTGTAAATCTAATCTACATTAAGTCTAACTGTGGTTTTAACAATTTCAGTTTCAGCAGTTGTTCAAAAACTCAAATTTTATCAGAGCTGCCCCCTATGGACAAGAATGAGTACAAAAGTAATGTACATAGAATATAAGACTTGAGTTATATACATTACATAAAACCAAAATGTAATTTCTTCGTATTTAAATTTGCTTCCTAGCCACTGTGAATTGTAAATCATAATTTATAGATTTTCACTCTATGTGACCAGAACAGTTTTAATTGCTCATTAAATCATATCTTGGCTTGCCAGACCAAGCCTAATTTATTGAATAGGAGGCATGTAACTCTGCAGAGATTGAAGACTAAATCTGAGCACAGATGCTTAATGGAAGCTTCACTCCCTAACTGTATCATAATTATTCAATTTTATTTAATTTGTAACATACTATATTTTTCAGAGTATAAGATGTACCTACCTAGGAAAATAACAATCTGCCTCTGCTTCCCAGCAATCTGCAGCAAACAGCCTGTTTCAGCTTCAGCACAGCCTGATTAGCATTGGCAGCTGATTGTTGGTTGGATCTGCCTCCTGACGATTAGCTGTTTCAGGCTGCAGGAATTGCCATAGCCTATCGCTGCCTCTGTACATCCCATTTTCGGCTTCCGCATCCCATTTTTGACCTCCGGGTGCCCCATTTTCCAATACCCGTTCTAGGCAGTGGGGATTGGAACAGGTGGAAAATAGGGCACACAGAGGCTGAAAACGGGGCACACAGAGGCCATAAATGGGGTGTGGAGCCTAAAAATGGGGCACGCAGAGGCAGCAATAGGCTATGGCAATCCCTGCAGCCTGAAACAGCTGACAATCAGCTGCTTGTGCTAATCAGGCTGTGCTGAAGCTGAAACAGGCTGTTTGCTGCAAACAGGCAAATTGCTGGGAGACAGAGGCCAAAGGGTGGGTAGGCGGGGCCTTGGCAACATTCACTGTTAAGACACATAGACATTTCCACTCACTTTTGGGGGTGGAAAAAGTGCTCCAAAAATACAGTAACTGACTCTCACATATTTAGTAATTTTTGTTGGCCGTTTTCACATTACAAGGTAAAATTTCCCTTGAGGTGAGTTTCAATGTTTTTCTTTTTTCAACAAATAGGGGTCGTTTCCATTCTTTTCTTCCAAGGTTTTTTTTTTTAACCAATTTATTTATTTGTACAATTGTAATATCTAAAACCTTGGAATTTTCCTATGTTCTTCAAACCAAAAACTAACCCTAGCTTTTATTTTTAAGATCAGTCATGCTTATATAGGTGTTGTTTCCAGTTTATTTCCTTTTCTTGGTATTGTTTGAGTATCTCAACAGAAGATATTTTGTGGTATATAAACTGAAAGATTCTAAGGTAGCTGAAGAAAACCATTGTGTTTCAAATATACACAAAATACTTACACATTTGAGGCATCATAGGAAAATCTACCTATGTTTTCAAACATATGGTTTATCTCATCAGAGTCCATGTGAAATCTGTATTAGGAATATATAATCCATATTACAAATATATTTTCTGGATACAGTTTTAAGTATATAACAGAGTTTTTTAGCCTTAATTGATAACTCCAAACTGATATACAACAGAATAGTTTTTATTAGTGGAATGAATATTAAGAAGTGGTTTTAAAACTGGGGAAAAAACCAACAATAACATGCACTACGTTAGTACCACTATCCCGATAGCCAGAAATACAAAGGATCTGGAAGTCCTAGCACTGAGAGTCAAAAAGCACTGTGAAAAAAATGGGACTAAGATTAAATATAAAAACTAATGACAACAGGTACTGAAGTGATGTTATAACTTCTACCTTTTAGGATCAACTATCAATAGTAAAGAAACAAGCAGACAAAAAATACACTGCAGACTAGCACTCAGTACAGCAGATATGAGGCTTCGGAAAAAATATTCAAATGCCATGATCTATCTATATCTATAAAGATCAGAATCATGCAACCCAGATACTCTATAGAAGCAAAAATTGGACTTTAAGAAGCAAGGCAGAAAAAGAACTGACTCCTTTAAACTTTGGTGTTGGAAGACTCCTGAGAATACTATGGATAGCTAAGAAAACAAACGGATGGACCATTGAACAAATAAATCCAGAGTTTTCAGTCAAGGCACAAATAACCAACCTCAAATTATTCAGTACTTCAGATACACTGAATGTAGACCTACCTCTACCACAAAAAGTTTGTAATGCTGAGGAAAATGGAAGGGAAGAGAAGAATGATTAGCAGTAAGGTGGATGAACTCAGTTACAGCGGTGATGAATGCACCATTGGAAGTACTGAAAGTTAGTGATAGTCATCATGGACAAAATTTGTCTACAGGGTCATGTGAAGATGAAAATGACTCAATGGCATATAATCAGTTAGTGAATCTTAAATTCAGTTAGCGAATCATGAATTATAGTTATCATGCAAACCTTTGTGGCTTATTAAATCATTTGCTGTTAAATAACAGTTAAAGACCACAATGTCAATCAAGCCTTTGAAACATCTTTTACGATTTCAATATAATTTTAATTTGGCTTTGTTAGTATGATAGGCTTTATTTTAAATGTAGTATCTTTACCATTCTTAAGGTGCAATTTTGGTTTATTCAGAAGACTACATACCTGAAGTCATTTGAGCTTATTTTCAATAAATTACTTGGATCTAGTCATACTAACAACTACAATTTATGTTAATACTGCTTGTACACAAAAATTAATGTGCTAAAACCTCTAGTTTTTCAGAAACGTACCTTGGAAGTGTTCTTTTTTTCAGATTATCTAGTTTTAAGACTTCTTCTTCAATTGATACATTTAAGCTGCAAAGGGCCTTAAAGAATAATGAGTTCTTATTCAATTTTCAATACACTATAGCAAGCAGGTATGTAGACAGTACACGATTTAGAGTGCCACAAAACTAAGGTAAAATTCATATTTTATCTTAGTTTTACACTGATAATTATTCATACACACACACACACACACACACACACACACACAAACACACAAAGAATATATGTAATGGGCATTAAAAATCAATGCCTAAGCTAAAATAATTCGTATTATAACCCTCAGGTTAGAATTTTTGTTAGAATAAAACAATAAGATCAACACAACTAGTTCTGATGTTTATTTTAATTTAAAGAATGTATTATTTTGTTATATGTTATAGTTTATTTTACTGTTGAAATTACCATTACAGAAACCCTTAAAATGCATTTCTGATTACTAAAGGTATTAATGAAAATCCCAATCAGAAAGAAATACAATACAAAGTTTAATTTACCTGATTTAAGCTGTGGCAGGATTCTAATGAATGAGTTGTTTTCAGCTCCTTTGCTTTCTTTATGGCATCGATCAAATTGCTTCTTTTCTGTATAACAGCAACCTGAATGCTATGTATATCAGTTACATAGTAACTGGTGTTCATTACCAACTCTGCCTCAATTTTTCTTTTCCTGGTTAGAAACAAATAGATTAGAAAAAATAGTCATATCCTACAAAAATACCACATAATTTGAGCATCGCAGTAGGTAATATATAGCATAGAAAATCAAAATTATGTCATTTAAAAACAAAGTTATAAATTAATAGACACAAAGTAATTATACCATAAATCTGTTTATCACAAATTCACATTTCTCTGAAATCTGAAATATGGTAGCTTAACATTTGAAGGAATGCTTCAAAAACCAACAGTTTGATAAAGAACTTAAAAATAAACTCACTTTTAAGTTAGGTGAAAGTGTAATAATTATTCCAAGCTAACAAATCATAGCATTAGAATAGGAATTATAACCTGAACAAATCAAGGTATAATTAATAAAAAAGGGAAGTAAGTAGAAAAGGAAAAATGGAAGGTAGTTATTTTGTAATAATTGTTTCCCTTTGCTGAAACAAACCTAATGAGTAAACAATTTTAATCCATTGTCCTTTTCCATAATTTACCATAAAGTTAATTCATACAGAAATATGTACTGTAGAATTCAGACAAAATCAGTATTAAAATTTTAATCATTACCTTGAGTTCAGAGAAGCGATACAATCAGTAAACTTGGCAGTAATAACATCCGCAATCTTGTTTTCTTCCTGTTTTGTTTCGGTGATCAACTGTTGAAGTAGCTTATTCATTAAAAAAAAAATTAAAAACATATCCACACTTGCACACATTGTCCATAGAATTTAAAAGCAACATAAGCACTATCTGACTAGAATAGCAAATGCAATACAAAATTAATATTTCCCTTCTGTTCTTCCAAATGCCTTAGAGATAGATTTTAATAACAGAATTTTGTTTGATCTTTATTCAATGCAGCTTTAACAGTTATAGTAATTAAATATTCCAAATAAAATGAAGACATAGCTAAATACAATAAAAAGTTCCACAGGTTTTCAAGATGATTTTGAATTTGCAAAAATATCTAATGGCCAAAGAGAAAGTCAACAGGAATGCAATGCCATTGAAATCTAGTCACCACTCTCGATTATCATAGTTGAAATGCTCAGTGTGGTGCTTCAAGGAAATATAATTATGCACACATAAGGCACCGCTTCCAATGCACTTTCAGTAATGTAAAATTTAACAGCAGTACTTATTTTAAATGCAGAAAGCCATTAACAGCTCATAGATTTATTCAAATTTGTATGTGTGAAACATTCTCTAGCAAACCCTATGATTGTCATAATAAGATAAGACAAATTTTGCTGTACTCCGACTCCTGTCAAAATTAGATTCTCAGAAGTTGCCTGGAGAATCGAAATCTTCTATTGTTATTATTGATAGATTTTTTTTCAAGGATGTCACATCTGACCCAAAAAGGTTGCAATTGTATCTTTCCTAGGGCTGATCTAATATCTAGTATTATCACTTCTGAAGTTTAGTTACCATCAAATGTTGAAGAAGTATTTTCAAGTTTTTTTAAGAAAGAGGAAATTTTGCATTCCCAGAGTTGTTGGGAGATAATAATAACTCAGTTTAGTTGGCCCACCTACCTCCTCTAAAGACTTTAAACGCTCAAGGTTGTTTTTAGCCTTGTTGAGGGCTTTTTCTATGTTTTGCAGAATTTTGCTGTCCTAAGGGGAGTCAAGGGGAAATAGTTAGAAGTGTGCTATTCTAGAACTCTATTCATCCATCCCTCAAATTTATATAGCTCCCTAATCTCACAAGTGACTCTATGTAGCATGCAATTGTTAAATAAAAGCAAGTATTTCAAAATATAAACAGTCAATATTAAAAAATCACAGAAGTTAATCAACATTTTAAAATGGGGGGGGGGGGGGCGAAAGAGAGGGAGAATGAGTATATCTACCTCAATAGTGGAACCCTGTAACATAACCAGATCATAAAGGATTTCCAGAAGATCAAGAGGATGTTAACCTAATTTGGGGGGTGGGGATGTTCCATAAGGTGGATACCCTGGCAGAGAAGGCTTGCCACTTAGGTCCTACCAAATATGGCAGATGGTATCAGCAATATGCTTTCTCTGCTGGACCTAATGAGAACATATAATCGGAGAAAAATGAAACATTTTGAACTAACAAGATGTCCAGGTGCCATGGCTTAACTTCCAGACAACTCTACCAGGATGACTAAGAATCTTCATTGACAATTGGGGAGCTGCAAATTTTCATTCTGACACTTAAAATTTCAAACTGTACCTTACAAAACAAATGTGTCAGAGAAGAAATAAACCATCTATGCAAGATCCAATCTGGGTAGATCACTGGGACCAAAGATTTTTGTCTTCCAAGTTTTTGGACTCATTTTCAGGGAACTTCTCTCTAGCTTGGAAGACAAACACCTCTGGTCCCAGTGATCAACCCAGATTGGATCCTGCAACATTATCCTGGGAAATATATAGTGGTCTTCATTCATAAACCATCTATAGACAAAGGGCATTTATTCCAAATGTTAAGATAACTTATGGGCATGCTCTCAAAATGAATGCTTTGGTGGGGTTCTGTATTCACACAAAAGAAATAAGCAGTTAGAAATCACTAACTTACCACAAGTCTACCTGCCTAACTTTCTACTTCCCCCTCATACAGGATGGTTAACTAACCTTTGGCTTTCTATTGCAAAAGTGTACACATTTCCAAATAAAGTAGCTAGCTATCACTCCTATTGTTTTTATTTTCTATGGGAAGCATTTGGGCCCAGGACATTCTTAGAAAACATTATGAACACTGACTGGCTTTTAAAATGGGGTAGTTAGCTTTTGTTCAACTATGTAATGGATAGCCAAAGAGTTCAATTATTAAAACAAAAAGAAAACATCCATAAGGAATAACTGTCCATATAACACTTATTTAAAAAAAAGTCTAATCATATTTATCAAATTTGACTTTATCATAATTTTAAGTCCATAAAGACAAATTACTACAAAAAGAATTGTTCCATAATCTTACCCTCCATATTTAACTGACAAGGTAGGAAGGAATATTGAAGTTATTGCAAGAATACAGATTGCAGGGGTTTTTCTTTCTAACTATAGGGAACATTCCATTAAAAGGCTAAACAAGTACTTTTTCTTAAGCCTATTAACTGTTCAACATATTCTTTTGCACTAATTTTTAGCACATAATGTTTAAAAGACTTAATACTTACTATGGCCTATTAACAACACTGTCATTACATTTGCCACAGGTTTGGCTTCAAACACACTAATTCCCTATCTACCACTTTAGGAAGCCTTATTATACTTAAAATGAAACTAGAATAAAACTTGTTTATGTCTCAATCGAAGGGAAAAGCCATATGACCATTAAATTGAAATTTATGTATGTAAATATGTTTATTGAACTGCATATTTAATTTAATCATTTTTTAATGTTTGTATTATCTGATTTTTACTGTTCACTGCCCTGAGTCCCTCGGGAGAAGGGCGGTATACAAGTTCAATAAACCAAACTAAACTAAACTAAAATCACATTCTATACATTTTCCTTTATATCTAAAGTCCATTACATGAGGATCAATAAGAGAGATTTTATCACACTTTCAAATAATAGATATGACAGGTCCTACAGTATCCAGAATCAGGGTATCTTTCAAATATTTATTATTTATTTATTTATTTATTAATTCAATTTAGATACCGCCCATTTCCCGAAGGACTCAGGGTGGTTTACAGGGCTTTACAACATATAGTACAAAAATTAAAAGAGATTAAATTAGGATGATTAGCCCGACATGACTGTTAAAACCCCGAC
>JANHFR010008057.1:43746-56207 GCA_032468015.1 Mimophis mahfalensis | reverse complement strand
TGAGATTTGAACTTGCCTTAATTACAGGCTGCTGGCTGCTAGGCTAATTACTAACAGCCTGCACCACCAGGGCTCTTTTTGATGTTTCTCACAATTTCTCACAATTTCTATATCATATTAGGAATTACAGGTAGTGATGTTTAGATGTCCTAATTGATGAAGGTCACCTAACCTAACCTTTTAAGAAATTATTTGCCTGTCTATGGAGATTCTCAATCATTCACTTCCTGGTTGTCTTAAAGGTGCTTTTTTCCAAAAGGCAACTGGACTTCCTTGGTTCTTTCATCCAAGAACTCATCTGAAGAAAAAGCTTCTTGAATGAGAAGGGAAATTTTTCAAAGAAAAAAAACTCCAAGAAAGTCTAGTTGTCTTTTTGAAAAAACACCTTTGGGACTATTCTGTCCTACCTCTAGGAATTTGATTTTCTGAAAGCCCCCCTTAAACTGCATCAGGTTCAGATTTTACAAAAGGGATTGTTAACTGTAGTCCCATAATCAGATTTCTCGTGTCTTGGCCTGTACAAAAGTCTCTTTTCATCTTCTTGGGAAACTGCATGCCATAATATACCTCTTCAGTAAATAAGGGTGATTATTTCATGATTATTATCTAGCACATACCAGTTTCAAAGCTTTTAAGCCTGTGAATTCAATAGATTTCATCAAGGTAACTGAGACGGATTCCTTCTTCCAGGGAAAGGGACAAAATAAGATCCATTGATATGGGAGCTGCAGACCCCCAAAATTCCAAATGGTGTGTAAATTAAAACATACCTCACATTTTTTTTTTTAAAAAAAATTCCTTTCAGTCCTAAGCCTCTCCATTTCATTGTTTGGTGCCTAGAATTAATTTGAAACGGCTTTACATTTGTCATCCCTTGGAAAGATTTTAGTTTTGGAAAAACTGGAGATAAGCTAGACATGGGAAAGCTGAGGGCAAGGTCATTCTGATTCTGCTCTATTTTAAATTATGACACTAATTTGTACAGATAAAAGCAATACTGGTTCTGCCAGATTAATTATTATATTAGTAGTCATGTGCATCCTGGGAATTTTCTTTTTTCTTTTTCTTTTTGAAGTAATTCTCTCACCATGGACAACTTAAAGAAAAAAAAAATAACTTCCAGGAGCCACAGTCCTGAGGGATGTCACTGGAAGTATGGGGTAAAACCTTGAGGCCATGTTTTGAGTTGGAGGTTTTCTTTTACTCAAACTAACCAGTTTAAGCTTCTTAGATCTGTTTGTGGCTTTAGTTCAGTTTTGTTTTTTTTTTAAAGAACATACCACTAAAAACATTGATAATGAAATGTTGGGGTTTTTTGGCCCGGACCTAAGACAACTTGCCATAGCTAACTCACTGCAGCCAATTCACCATGGCCAACTTGCCACAGGACAACTCGCAATGGGACAAGAGCTACACTAATAGTGAAGAAATTCTGGAATAGAATCACTGAAGAAAGGATGCCAAAGGAGGAACAAAATGTGAATGACAATGACAAAATTAAAATAATTTTTTAACTATTTTAAATAATTAAATTGAATTATTGAATTGTCCTGCAGCAAATTGGCCATGGCAAGTTGTCCCATGGTGAGTTAGACATGATGAGTTGGCGAATTAGCCATGGCAAGTTGATCATGGTGAGTTGGCCTTGACGAGTTGGCTGTGGTGAGTTGTCCCATTCAGTTCTAATTCTTCCAGTGGAGCCATTGGTCTCATTAAATTTCTGGCATCTTAAATGACAAGCGGTTTATTATAGTCCGTGAATTTTTAAGTTGCCAGAATACAACCTTGAACGTACAGTCTTTCAGAAATGCCTCACCTAGATTGTCTGAGCAGAAAGTCCATAAAAACAAAATGAAGATTTGATAGTTTCTGCATACCAGTCCATATGTAGTTAGACAGGTCTCCAGATTGGACCTTCAATTATTCAGTTACCTAGGTGTGCATCATTAGTCCCTGTGACCTTCAATTTCATGATAAGAGAGCACATCAGGAAAGAACACTACACAGTCCTGCAAACTCTGCTCTGTTTGCCATTAGGTGAAGAGGAAGGTATGTGAAGGAACTCAAAATTATACACACACACACACACCCTTGATGTGCAGTATAAGATGGGAGCAGCTTTCAGGATGTTATTATTTTACCTTACAGCACAAAAATGTTCTTGGCATCCGTTCCAGGCCTGTTTCCTGACCTGGCCTACTTTGAAGGGCTGACAGGCCGAAGTCTGAAGAGGTCAGTTGAGTTCCAATAAGAAACAAGAATTCACAGTTCATGGCATTTTGAAGGATCCCCAAGCAAGGAAGAAATAAGATGCCTTGACAGGCATCGTGGCAAGGAAGGGCCTGTCCACGGGGACTCCCATAGAAGAGGGCTTTGGAAAAATAGGGCAGCTCCTGCATATATTTAGAAAGAAACAGGCCTTGGGAAACATCAGAAATCTGCAAGTCTATTTTTAATGCAGAAGAAGTAGCTCAAACTGAATTTGTGACATCAGAAATTGACCTGGATATGTAGATTAAAATTTCGGTGTCCTTTTTTCTGTTCCTCATCATGAAACTTCAATACAGGCACTGGGATCATTATTTCATGCTGTAGACCAGTGTTTCTCAGCCTTTTCTTCACCACATACCCCTTTTAATATGTTTTGTGGTCATTGACTATGGCCACGGACCACCAAAGATTTAATTCAAGATTTTAATGATAACATTTCTTCAAGCTTTCACAGATCCCTTGTGGCAACATTGCAGCCCCCCAGGGGTCCACAGACCACAGATTGAGAGCCACTGCTCTAGATTATACATAGAGCCTGTATGGTGTAGTAATTAAAGCTGGTTTGAGACTTTCAGCTAAGAGTCCTTGTTTATGTGTATAAACAAGCAAATGAACCAATAGGGCACTGGATGAGGATTCAAGAGAGCCAGGTTCTAGCCCACCCTCAGCCACAGAAGCTCAGTGGATAATTTTGGGCCAATCTCCCTCCTTCAGGACAGCTTACTTCTCAGGGTTAAAAGGGCAAACAGGAAGAGGAAATATCTTCAGCTTTGGAGGAAATATGGGATATAAATCTATCCAGAAGCAAATAATGTAATAATCTAACTTTCTCCTCATCCCAAAAAGCAAAGAAGAATATGCCACTTAATGATGATCCAGCAAATGGGGGAGAAAATGTTTTTTCTTCGATCTTGGTTTAACCGTGTTATTAAGGTTTTAATGCTATTTTTTTTTTTTAGTTTTTCTGGTTGTTTTGGTATTGCGTTTTTTAGTTTTTAGCTCTGTAAGCCACCCTGAAGTGGGTGGCTATATGAATGTAATAAATAAATTCCTTCTAGACAAGGACACAGGCCTGGCTGGTTCTTTTTCTTCTTCCAGGATTAGTTCCAGTCAGTATTCATGCAGGGACAAATCTAGTACTCAACTCATGCTTTTTAGGGTACTCAGGGGACCTTTGAGGTCTCAGTGTCCAAAACATGTAGAGCTAGGATGGGGTGGGCTGGGAGAACAGGCTGAAACTCAACCTGAACAAGACCAAGGGTATAGACTTTGGGGCCACCTGGATTCAGAGAGTTTCCATCTTTGGTTCTGGGTAGGATCACCTCAAGCAAACAAACAAGTTTCCTGGTAAGAAACTTGTGAGTCTTCTTGGGCACACATTCCTGCCACCACAACAGTGGGGTATTACTTGAAGGGCCTTTCTACAAATCCATCTTGTATGTCAATTGTACTCATTCCTGTATTGGGAGGCCTATTCATGATCACAGATGAGGTAGTTAACTCTCAACTGGATTATTTTAATACGCTCCATAAGTACTTGAAGACAAGCTGCAGCAGGTTCAGAAAGCAGCAGCACAGGTAGTTTAGGAGCACCTCAATTTCTGCATGTAACACTACTGGTTCACCACTGGTTAACAGTAGATCTGTGAGAGCAAGACAAGATTCCGGTTGTTACCCATAAAGCCCTCCGTGCAGAAGTCTGGTTATTTGTGGAGCCACCTGTCTATGATTACTTCTGCCCATCCAATAAGATCAGTCAGAATGCACATGCTCTGGGTCCCATCACTTAGTAATTACATCTGGTGGGACCAGGAGACATTCCTTCGGGGTTGCCATGCCTGCCCTTTGCATTTTTGGTTTGTTTGTTATTGGTTTGGATTGTTTGCAGTTGCTTTTAGTATAATATATTTTATTATATATTATCATTATATCATGATTATTGTTTTCTACTTTTAACTCAGCATGTGGCTGAACTCACATGTCAATAGGGCAGTGGTATTTATTGATCAAATAAATAATAGCTTTACTTTTTACAAACTAAGTCTGGAAAAGACTGGGAAATGTGGTAGGTAAAAATGTAAAACTGTACAATTTTTGTTTACATTCTTCTGCCAGAGGAAATTTCAGAGTCCAAAATAGGCAGCTTAACCAGGCAAAGTGCCCGAAGATATATTACCAGTAGAATTCAATATTTCTAGCCAACAGCCTGCAATTACAAGGAATATATACAGTAACACAATGTACCAAATGCCATTACTGATTAGCTTTTGCTGCTTTTAATTTTGTTCAGATTCTACCATGTCAGCAGGAAAGTACATAGCAAAACTTTATATATACTGCATTCATGAAAAAATTACTATTGAATCAACTGCATAAATGTTATTGCTGTTTCATCATTTTTCAAAACCACCTTAGCTTGCCATTGCTAAGAAAATAAAGTCAGAAGAATGTAAGGCTGCAAGCAAAAGTGAAAAAAAGAGCTAAATAGAGATGGAAGTGACTAAAAGAAAATACAAGCCATTTGTTTTTAAGAATTAGGTGATCTGTGAAGAAATGTCAGTCAAAAGAAACACTGATGTAACTAATGTGTTAGTCTGTAGTGTGTAGAAATATTCCATAAATATGGTTTGGTTACTGTCAGCTGTGGTTGTTGCCTTTAATATTTTTGTTATGGGAAGAAGGAGTTATGTTAGGGGAAGAAGGCAGCAGGGGAACTAGTTAAAATGGCAGACATGGCTGCTAAATCAAAGTCTTCCTCCTTTTTTTATCTGCATCATGCAATGCCTGTTGGGTTTCTTTTGATGGCCCTGTTTTGAGTGGAGAGCTTAAACTGGCTAGGGAGAACTCTATGACCTGCTGGGGAAAGTCAAGACTTTGTACTAGCATTGCCCAGAAGTGAGGAAGAAACCAAACTAAGAGGTGTAGGACGAAGCCTGGAACCTGAAAGCCATTAAATGTACAGACCATCACCAGAGCTCTCCATTTTGATTTGTATCATGATTATAGTCAAAGGTATATAGTGACTAATCGGGCACTGGGTAGCTTGAAATATGTAGATTGCTAGCCTTGAGTTTTGCAGCTGAGATATCACAGTTCTATTCTTTGCTAAGATTGCCACGGGCAGAACTCACTTCACCTAAAGCAAAACACCAACACAAAACCCAGCAACTGAGTCCTCAGACTTGGCCCCTTATATTCAAAAGGGCTAACCCTCGGTGGTTCACGGAGCTAATGCCTCCTAAAGTACTACCAGCTGCCTGCAATTAGTGCAGGTTCGAGTCTCACCAGGCTCAAGGTTGACTCAGCTTTCCATCCTTTCGAGGTAGGTAAAATGAGGAGCCAGATTGTTGGGGGCAATAAGCTGACTTTGTAAAAATGCCGCTGGACCGGGAGCGAGAGCCCTAATGAGCAGGCATATGCATGGAATGAGGGCTGTTGCTGAGCACGTTGTAAGCCTCCCTGAGTCTTCGGAGAAGGGCAGGATATAAATTGGATAAAAAATAAAAATAAATAAATAAATAAACTGGTTCTCAATATGACAAACTATCTTTAAGCCCCCTCCCCCAAAAACCTATGAAAAAGTAAGTTTTAGTGACAGTTCATATTAAAGGCATAAATGTATCTTGTAACACTACAAAAGGCAGTCCTCTGAATAAATCGCATAAGAGAGGTAAGATTTTAAAAGATAAATGTTCCTTGAAAAAGTTCCCTTAATATGCCAGAGACCAAAAAGACCCATGATTTAACCACTGTAGCTGTTCTGGATTACACTATTTCATAAAAAGCCAGGAGTTTTTCTGCTGGAATAGTGTTATATTAAAGAAATGCAAGAATGTGAAAATTAGCCAGGATTACTTAAGTGGGTAGAGGTTACCTGTTTAGGAATGCAGGGTTCATATACATCTAACTCCCTACAAGGATGTCAAAGTCATTTGCTTACTTTGTCTAATGTATCTGTTCTACTCAGTTACATCCTCTGTTCTGTCCCGAAAAGCCTTTCCAAAGAGCCCATTTTTTAAATGTCTTGCAGTATTGTCATATCAAGTGGAAGGATTTTAGATTAATTGAACAGGGGTTCTGATTTGCCTGCAGTCTATGAGTCAAACAATGAAATAAATTTGATTCAATCCACTGCCTAGGGCAGCAAAACTGAGCACGCTAAACTTAAATGTCTAGCGGAATTGGCCTAGATTATTAGATCACATCTTTATACATCTAGTCTAATCTATTTTTCAATTCTTGTAAGATCTGTGTTTGTTTGATTTATATGTTGCTGTTTTAAGAATCATTTGATCCTGCACAGGTAATCCTAGCTTAATAACAATAATTAAGACCGACAACTCTGTCGCTAAGACCACACCGACTTACAATGGCAGCTGCAGCAATTCCTGTTGCAGTTGTTAAGTTAATTTTGTATAGTTATTAAGTGTTAAATCACATGATCGCCATTTATGACCTCTTGCCGGCTTCTCCACTGACTTTGTTGTCAGAAGCTGACCGTGAAGATCACAATTTTCATCCTGTGACTGTGGGATGCTGCAACTGTCACAACTGCAAACTAGTCATCAAGCATCCAAATCGCAATTGTATGATTGCCGGGTTATTGTCATAGCTGAAACTACAAATACTAGTCATAAGGTCATTCAGCATCGTCCTAATGGTAGTTGACTGGTCACTAAGTGAGGGCTACTTGCGCTGTCATTGATAATTCTTGGGCTGAAATTCTAAAGTGGTTCACAAAAGTTAGATAAAAACTGGCACACAACATGCACAAATGGCTGAATTTTTTCTTCTCATATTTTCAAAAAGAGATTGATGACATAGGTAGGAAGTGTCACTAACCTGAAATCTCCGCATGTCTCGAGGATTTCCTGCATTTTTTAAGCAGTTCTGGTTACACTTTAGAAAAAATTTCAAGAAGAACCTGTTGGAAAAGAGATAATTTGTTTAGTATATTTGCTCAATATTTGTTTTGCTTAATTACTAAAAAAATCTATGCAGTATATGCATCTTTAAACTCATTCTTGAAACTTGAGGCAGATGGCAAACAAACTGGAGAAACAGGCATTCCATCCCACAGGTGTCTCTTTGCTGGAATTTGCAGGGACAAGCAATTTTATACTGCAAAGTTCCTTCCAATTTAAAGTAGTTATAATTAGGTATGACAAAATAATCCATCTTCACTGCCACAGAACAACTCTAACTTTCAGGAAGGGCTCACTTCCATACCAATACCAATACCACTCCAATAAAGCAGTTAGAAACTGATCTGTGATCATTTTCTTTTCTTCAAAATTCTAAGCACTAAAAACACACGTGGAACAGCAAGAACCAATTAATATCCACTACTAACCAATAGGCTAATAGGATAGGGCCAAATAATATCATCATTGTGTTCCTGTCTCTGAGACTTCCACCCCAATTCTATTTCTACAACCAGGCATTCTTCCCAGTTTTTCCAGCCATGGCTGCAATCTGCTACAACAGCATGAAGGGGGAGATGAAATACATTCTCAACCATGCCTACAGACAAGAGCAAAATGCTGAAGTATCAGGACAAGAATGCCTTCAAAGGGAGAAGAAATTGCCTGAAAACTCCATAGGGCTATAGCACTAACATACCAAAAACCAGCTTTGTTTTGGTTTCAGACAAACTGGTATCAGACAGGAAAACAATGCAACCCAACCTTTGGACCTGGATGATAATGTGGGAATATTGAGGTTCAGAGCTAAATTGGCAAAAAGAACCTTATGGATGCACTTAAATTCTAACTTCTTATCTGGCTAAGTAGGAGAAGTAAGGCAGGGAATGTAACTGAATTGCATTTCCCATGAAGCTGACTGGGAGGACTTCAATTTTGGGTAAATGAGTACCCATCCCATGTGTTACCAAAGCAATAAATGCAGGGGGATGTTGAATTATATACAGTATGACACACAAGATCAAGAATTCCACTACATATTCTGACCCTTTTAAGAAAAGGAGATATGGGTCCCATATTATAGGCTGGATATAATGGTGGAATCTATGCCCTAAGCATAATACTTAGCGTAAAGAGAAAAAATCAATATGTAGAAGTCACTGAGCCTAGCAAGAAAAGAGATGCCAAATAAATTCTGGGTGTGGCAAGGAGTGGGGAAATATGCTTAAATATCTACAGTATATCGGTATACAGTATATATTCTTTCCCAAGAGCTCAGCCAGACAAAAGCTGAAAAAAGCCAACTATCATAAAGCTCTCACATGGCAAGTTTTCTTTTAATTAGGGCTGTCATTACATTAAAGGTTGCAGTCAATTAGTTGTGTTACTTTTAACCTATTAATCAATCAACCGACTATTTAAAAGACATACTGCAGTTTGCATTGTCTCAATAAAGAATGTATTCTCGGAGTTGCCATTGAACCTAATAGAAATTTTGAATCTGTCTATGTGCTGAAGCTAGCAGATTGTTTCCTATATGGACTACACTATTCCACATCCTAAATGAAAATGCTTTTAAAAACTGAACTTTGGACTTACTGCCTTAATCAGGAAGGTTGATGTGCAATAGAGTTGGGATAGAAACAGAGCATATACTTTAGAATTCCTTCCAAAAGAGAGCTAGTTAGCAGCTTCTGTGGCTGTTTTTAAGATGACTTTAAAAACAAAGCCATTGTGTTTTGCTTCCTAACTGAAAAAAGCATTATAGAATTTGCTGTGGGTTAGCTATATGAATCTATATTTTATTGTAACTGGTTTATTTTGGAATTTTTGTTTAAAGATACTTCTTTAAATTTGACTTTTGTATAAAGCATGAGTTAAATTATTTGGTAAAAGCTGAGCACACATGTATCAATAAAATAAATATCAATAAATAAAAAGATATTTTTTCAAAGCTGTTAAATCAAGCTGGATCCAAATTCATATCAAAACCTGCAAGATGAACATTTAAGAAAATTAGCTATGGTCTTCAAAATAAAATAAGGACATGAATTTTTTTTTTTTATCTTTGTTCCTAGAAACCACAAATGCTTAAATGAACAATACTTTTTAAGTTCTTGGCTCTATAAAAATCACTGAAATTATTTTATAACCCATATTTCTTCAGAAACAGAAGACATATTTTACCAAAGAGACAAACAACAAAAAGTGTCTTCCTCAATGTTCTGCATTAATAAGCCATAAAAACAAAACCTTGAAGAAAATTGGCCTCACAAAAAGATATATCAAACATTTTTTTTTAAGAAATAAGTTAACCCATATAAAAAAAATATCACCATAAGTAGGAAAGGACATGACATATTTGGAATAATTGTTGGTTCAAACATGTACGGCCAATTTACTTTGGGCACAAGCAATCAGGAATATCTTATGCAAGAAATAAATATCTTGAAATAAATATGAAGTTAGCATTATGTTTTTGGCTCTCAAACTGGTCCCATTCATTAAAAAAAAATAGACCAACTATGAAGAAGTTTCTGATTTGTTTTGCCTCTTATTGCCTGGCACTCCCGTGGCCCAGTTTCCCTCTCCTCGCTCCACAGACAGCCACCAAACCACAAAGGTTGGGGACCACTGTTCCAGAGGACAGACTGTTCAAATATTTTTTTTAATTATAATTAGAAAATGGTGACATTTGATTTTGCCTAAGAACTATAAACTTCTTGTTTTCCATTAAAGATTCATATTCAAACTTGTGGTTGAGAGTATTAGACAATTTTACCTGCAGATCATTGGCTCAATGCACTTAGTACAAAGGCTCATCTAACTTCACTTAGTGATAGGATCTTCTGTACAGATGTGGGATAACCAGTTAGGAAAGGGAAACTCTGAATTAAAGCTCTTTCCCATTCAAAAAGAAGACACTTGATTGCAATTACATCAGTTTGTTTTCAATCATGTTTGAAGTCAAATATATTTGCTCATCACTTCCAACATGCTATTGATACCTATTAATGTTTTATTTTCCACCAAATGTCTTGGAAAGTAATTTCAGGAGGGTTCTCCTTCAACAAGAACTGTAAGGTCTCTTTTTCATTGCATACAAGACTTTAAAAATCTCCAAATGGTTTCAGTTTTTTGCAAGAACTATTTTCTGTAACTTTATGACACTTGCTTTCCAAATTCCCGATAGACTTTTTTCCCCCCTTAGATAAGGAAGAAGAAATGAAGTTTTCAAGCAATACAAACTTTTTTAAAAATCCAAAAAAGTTTACTTGGGTGACTCAAAATATTTTATTTATTTAGGAGGTCACCACGAAGAAGAAACAACCTTCTTGCCATTAATTAACCCGATATTAATGCAAGTAATTAGTAATAATACTAATATTAATTAACCTCTTACTAAATTGGCATGATGAAAGTTGTAGTTACAATTCAGAAATCTCAACATTCTCGGATTATGGTGTTACATATGTTGAAATGGCATGAAAAACAAAACCCTAAGATGGCTCATACACTCCATCCCATTTATTTGTTATGAGTTTTGTCTACCTCCTGAAATCAAAAGGACTCTAGGTAGCTTGCAACTGACATATAGAACATAATACATACCAATATAATAAGTAAAAGAACAATCAAATTTAGCTCTCAGTTTAAATTAAATATTAAAATAAGATAATATTTACTGAATGTGTTATAATTAATCCCCAAAGAAGTCGTGTTTTCACCTGCTTCTGGAAGGCCAGCTGGAGAAGGAGGAGCAACCCATTTCCATATTATTGCCCAGAATAACAGAACAGGAAATGTGTGTATCACATGGGCAGGAGTTGAGCTAAGGGAGATATTTTTCCCATTTTATACACCCATTTAATATAATTTTAATATCAGGAAATAGTTGACATTGTTCAACGAGAAATCAAATAACCATCTCTGAATTGATTTTTTTTTTAAAGTACAGTGATTATACTCATGCAATCTAGTCAGCTGAATAGGGACTAGAAAACCTTGTTTCCACTGTTTTTTAAAAGGTGTGTTACTATTTGTCCCATCAAGCAAAATATGGCATTCAGTACCTGTAATCTGGCATGAGTTAACTATTGGGGTGGCTGTCTATCGTGGGGGAAGAGCTTTCTCTCCTGGCCAGCTGCAAGAGGCTTGACTCTGAATGTGTGGAAAGACCTGTCAGCACAAATCCTGGCATCTAAAGTCCAGACAACTGCTTGCCACCAAGCGGTGGTTTGTACTGGTGCCAAAACGGATTTGGGAAGATAAGCAAATAGGACATTAATTCTGCCAAAGAAAAATTGGAAAGGGAGAAGCACAGAGGTTTGTATGTTAAGGATAAGCACTTGATGGCTCTCCTGTCAACAGTCCATCATTTAGTTCGCCAACTATGAAGGGCATGGACATTAGATCCCTTTTGCCCTAAACTGGCCTGCCGTGTGGAATGCAGGCAAAATCCTGAGATCCTTCTGCTGCCTGCTGACATGGAAAGCTTGACCATCTGTCAGGAGGCAAAGATGTCCCTGTCAACTGATGCCTGCCCAGAGCCTCTGACAGGCCCTTATGAGGCAAAGTCTCTCAGAAGCCCTTGTTCTTTGGGGAAAAGGCTGCTTTGCCCCAGAGATTTGCTGGAGGATTCTTCAGAGTTTTCCAAAATGTAGAAGCCAAGCAGCTGACCATTTTAGCCTGCCCTTCCCAAAAGGAATAGGTTACCAAGAAGGAGAGGTAGGGAGATAGATGGAACAGTTAAAAATAATTTTCACTCAGAGGCAAGCACATGTTTTGAAACAGTCTGTGCCAATATAGGAAAGATTTATATAAATGTCTGGGGTATACACACTTGTGCTAATAGAGCAAGCAGATAAAATCCCAGTATTCTTTCATTTCTATAAAATTCTAGCTCTATTCTTTTTTAACACACACACACACACACAGACACACACACCAAATCCCAGTGGCTTAACCTTCGATCTTCGGAATTAAAAGCAAAAAAGGAAGGGAAGATTTTGCAGATGAAAGGGGTTTTGAGCCTGATGTCTTTGTGAGAAGGCAAAGAATGGAGGAGACGCGGAGGTTGTCCGAAATGGGATAGGGTTCCCTGTTTGAGCAAGGGGCTGGACTAGAAGACCTCCGAAGTCCCTTTCAGTCAGGTTATTCTGCTAATCTATTATTTGCTGTTTGCTGTGATTTGTTGCCCTTAACTGTCCAGCATTCACTGGCTCAACTCGCTTTTCAAGCAAGGTAAGATTATGGGGGGACGGAAGG
>JANHFR010008057.1:31423-43646 GCA_032468015.1 Mimophis mahfalensis | reverse complement strand
AGAGGATGCTGTTATAAAGAAAATCCTTGAATGCACAGAGATGGACAGACTGACACTAGCTATTAAAGAGAAAGAGGTGTCAGAATATTATGAGATTTGGGGAACATTGGCTACAAAATAGAAATGAAAAATTGAAAAGTAATGGTTAGATGCATTACTAATTGGTAATTATGGTTAGGTTGAACAATGGTACTCAGAATAGTTGTATAATTAACTGAATGCTGTCCTTATATTTTATGTAAAGGAAGTGAAACAACAATGGAAATAATAGATTCAGATATAAACTCTCAGATAATTAAGGATGAATTGTGATAGTAATAGATACGTTGATATAGAACTAATAGCTAAGAAATGAAGAGTTTTAATCTATGATTATTACGTTAGATTGTATAACTACAGAGAAATATTATTGAAGAGATTAATAGCTTAATTATAATGCTAATATAAGATGAAAAATATTAATGGATGATATTGATTGTATGAGTTTGGATATCTTAATAAGAAATGATGTGAACCGAACAATGCACCTTCCAAAATGAGTTTTTTATGTATGTAATATTAAAATAAATAAAATGAATTTAAAAAAAATAAACAAGCCAATGTCTCAGATTTACAGATCCATCTTTTTCAACAAAGGAAGAGCCTAAAGCTCATTTCAGGAAAAGTAAATGATCCAGAACAGTGGTTCCTCAAACTTTTCAGCTTGGGGGCCTAGCTAGGGGGGAGAGCGGAATTGGGCTGTGTGAGTGGTGGGCTGGTGTGCATATGCAATTTGACTTACACAAGAGGTGGACTGACATGCACATGCTTGAGTGCCCAACAGCCTGCTGTTCATGCAAGTTGAGTTGTGTGTGTGTGCTCATGCCAGCCACTCATGTAGCCTAATAGGCCATGGCCTGGTAGTGGCCCAGGAGTTAGTGACCCATGATCTACAATACCACAAATGGAAGGAAATAGTAACAGCATTTAGACTTACGTACTACTTCACTGTGCTTTACAGTCCTCTCTAAGCAGTTTTCAGAGTCAGCATATTGCCCCTAACACTCTGGCTCCTCATTTTACTGATCTCAGAAGGATGGAAGGCTGAGTCAACCTTAAGCTGGGCAGGATCGAACTTCTGGCTGTGGGCATAGTTACTGCATTCTAACCACTGTACCGCCAGTGGTTTTGATGGCAAACAGCAATGCACTTCTTTTCCTTTAATAAGATGGGCTTATTTCCCAAGTTACTCTGGCTCCAACTAGGAAAGGGTGTCAAACTCAAGGTCCTTGGGCCAGATCCAGCCCACAGGGTGCTTAGATCCGGCCCGTGGGGCTGGCCTGGAAATATCAAAGTCAGCAGAAGTAGCCTCCAGTACTGCATTCAAACCACTGTGCCACCACATTTCTTTGGTGATAATATAATAAAAGAAAGATAATAAAAAGATAATAAAAGCTAATAAAAGAAAGAGAGGAAGAGTTGCTGACCCGGCAATGTATTTTCTCTCTCCTCTCGCCCCACCAAGGCTGGGCCCTCCCCAGGAATAAAAAAATAAAAACTAGCTTGAGGAAAAGCAGTTTTTAATGCTGTGCTCATCTCCAATCAGTTGAGAGTTGAGTCTGGAGAAACAAAGGGAATGTTGCTCCTTCTTCTCATTTGCAAGCTATTTCATCCATCTTTGTTAAATTAATAAAATGGATCGCCGGCTCTGAGTTGGAGGGAGGATTGCCCTGGAGATCTCCCACCCAGGATCTTTTCAACTCCTTTAGAATCCATTTTCATTGCTCCTACTTCCAAATCTCCCACCAGCAGGGGGGCTTCAAAGGGCCCTTTCCTTTTCCTTTCCCTTCCGGGCATCCAAGAAGAAAAATCTCCCTCCTCGTGTGCACTTTTTGCAGCCTTGACTTGGATCATTAGGAAAAAGCTTACAGAGATGTGAACAGTGCAACCCAGACACAAAAGGGACTTTAAGTAACACCAAGCTATTGAATTCAGTGAAAGCATCTCCTGACAACTGCAGGGAGGTTTCCTCCGAGGTAGCAACTTTCCTTTCTGCCACACAACAGGCTGAGGAGGTCTCATTAAAGTTGCACCATGCTCCTCTAAAGCACAGCACGTATCTAAACAGCCTAACTTTCTTGCCTTCTTTGGCAAACGTGCTCACAGTCATGAGCCCCTGCAGGAAGTCCTCGACTTATGACCACAACTGAGCCCAAATGATGTAGTGTTAAGCGAGGCAGTTCCTAAGTGAGTTTTGCCACAGTTGTTCAGCAAATTGCTGTGGTTATCAAGGTAGTAACACAGTTGTTAAGGGTATCTGGTTTCCCCATTGGCTTTGCTTGTCAGAACATTGCAAAAGGGAATCACGTGACCCCCCAGGACACTACAAGTGTCATAACTATGAGCTGGTTGCTAAGTGCCCAAATTTTGATCACATGACCATAGAGATGCCACAATGGCCTGTGAAAAATGGTCATCAGTCTTTTTTTTTTAGTGCTGTTGCGACTTTGAATGGTCATTAAGCAGAAGCCTGTAAGTCAAGGACCACCTGTACTTTGCTTTTTTGTTTGCAGCTGTTTAATCTTTCCTCCTTCTGGACTAGACCTCCTCCCATCTGGCCCATCTCACCCTGGTTCACTCTATCTTCTTAAAAATCTTCTAGTTTTCATTCTCCCCTGGCCAATCCAGAGTGATTTCCTTGGGGAGAAACATTTCCAGTCCTTTAACATCCATCCCAAAATGCTCTTCCCCTGTTGCTAGCCACAGGGAGCAGAATCCCACCTGAGCAAAGCACTATAGATTCTTTCCTTCCCATTGTGGGAATAGTTTTTTTCTGCCAGCAAGAGAGTCATCCCCCCACCTCAATCCATGTCCATACTTAGGGCAAGGGGCATAAAGTGATGAAATCCATACAGGTAATCCTTGACTTATAACCTTTTATTAATGACCGTTGGAAGTTACAATGCCACTGAAAAAAGTGACTTAGGACCATTTTCCACATGACCATTGCAGCATCCTTATCTGTATCATGTCATCACAATGCAAACCTTACCCCTTCTGTTTCATCACACTTGTAAAATGAGTAAAGTTTGCATCGTGATGTCATTATACATGCTTCATTCTTTGGGTAGCAACTTGGTCTGTTCTGTTCTAGTTCCCACCACCCATTCTTTATCCTTTAACCTTTCTTCTCCTTCCTCTTCAGTTGCATCTGTGATATGGTTGTGAGCTATTCCCAAACTAGTTGCTTTTTCTCTTATTCTGGCCCCATTCCTATTAGCTGACCAGTCTAGGCTGATTAAACCAGTACTATTATATCTGCATACAACACAGGCATGAATCTGTGGGTTCAGACAGCACTTGTGGTTTGTTTGTTTGTTTGTTTGTTTGTTTGTTTGTTTGTTTCCATTTATATGCCGCCCTTCTCCAGAGACTCAGGGCAGCTTACAATGCACTATAGCAATTGCCTTCATTCTTTGTATAGACCTGCTTATTAGGCCTTTCGGGGGGGCCCCCAAGCGGTGTTTTATAAAGTCAGCTTATTGACTTACAAAGTCAACTAATTGCCCCCAACATTCTGGGTCCTCAGTTTACCTACCTTGGAAGGATGGAAGGCTGAGTCAGCCTTGAGCCTGGTGAGATTAGAACTCACATTAATTGCAGGCAGCCAGCAGCTAAGTGAAAGCACTTATCCTGCTGCACCACCAAGGCACTCAAGGTTGCCTTGATGGCACTGCTATCTGTTTGATCCTGTCTGTTTCTCAGCAAATGAACATCTTCTCTTTTAAGATGCATTTTGGACAGTCGGTTACTATGAGGACTGTCCCACAAGAGATTTATCAGTTTTAATTTGCATATAGCTTTGGTTACATCAGGGCTGTCAAACTCGTGGCCCACAGGCTGGGTGCATCATGCACTGCCCATGTCCAGTTTAGCGAAGGGAGGGAAAGTCGTGATACCATCGTGATGATGTGAGTTTGACACCCCTGGGTTACATGAATAGTTATCACTGAATGTATGAATTTGCCTGGTCTGCTTTTGTCTTGTCTTCAAACAACTTACACCCCCCACCCCACAAATCCTGCCACATAATTTTTGGTCAGAATTATTTATGACATACACTAATGTATGCCTGCTTAGAAGCAAGCCTTATTGATTTCAGCTAGAGTTACTTAGATAAGTGGGCATAAAGCTACCCAGGAATAGTAAATAAGAATAAAAGTATATATAAGACTGAAAAGATTTATTTTCTTTGAAATTCCACACTGCTCAGTGGGGCTTATTGCAGAATAAATGTACAAATTCAATATAGTAGAAACTCAGAGGTTATGGTCTATTTGTTTAATCACGATTGGTGCCATGGTTTAGCATTGTTGCCTTATAAACAGGAAGAAATAAAGCATTTGGAAAGAAAATGAATTCACAAGTAAAGAAGAATTGATAGAATGTATGCCAGCATCACCCTTCAGGTTTTAAATAAGACCACACAGGGTTTTTGTTATTGTATTGATCTAGCTGTAAACAAGTCCTGGCAGTTTTCTCCAGCTCTGGCAATTCCCAGCGGCTATTGTCATGTTATCTTGCACAATGGTCCAGAATGAAATTGAAAAGAAAATTAAGGAGGGCTGGAATTTTGTGAGATGGTCACTTTTTGAGAGGAATGAACTATTCTTGAATGTCTTACTACAGGTTTTATCAACTACACATACTTTTCCTACAGCTTATCCCTACGGGTTATTAACTACACATACTTCTAAGATGGTTTCCTTCCTCTTCCTTCTCTACATCCCGTGCAAATCATTCAGTTTCTAGTGCAGCCATAGCTCTCAAGTTACCTTGAGAAGAACTCAATATTTTCCCCTCCTCCGACTCAAACGCTCTGTTCAGAGAGCCTTCATTGGCTAACTCCTTTTTAAAATTCCAAAGAACGGCAGTACATCCGTTTATTTGATTGTATCTTTTTAATCGTCCTCTGCTTTGAGCTTGAAAGGAGAGATTGGGTTGAAATCTGCAAAACACTCTTGAAGTTTTGCCATGACTTTTTGCAAAGCTGTCAGAGTTATTATCCCCATGTCAGTGAACATAAAATGGCAGGAAGTAATGTTGTGCTTTGTTTTTGGCATTTGTTTTGTATATAGACTGTGCAGTCTAATCTTACACAAAGTTGAATTAGGGTGGGTGTTATGTAGATGTCTTGCTACTCTTGTCAACATAAGAAGCGGCAAATGAAATGTTACCCGCATATGAGCTGCGTCTTCAAAGGGAGCTATCAGATACAAAAACCTCCAGCAGAGATCAATTGAAAATTATCAAAGGGGCTCTGGGCTGACTTCTTCTCCCTGTTATTATTTTCCTTTTAAAATGTTTGAAGAACCATCCACATACCACAACTGAGGCAATGGTTGTTATGTAAACAAACAAAACCACAATTGTTACACAATTACCTGCATCAAATGTTTTGGGGCTAGTCAAAAAGAAAATTAACATTCTATCTAATACATTATATTTTGTAGGAACAAATGCTGAAGTGGTTGAGGAAGAATCTTACTTTGTTATTGGTTAAAAGAGAGCTTAAGCCCTACTTCCCCCCCAGGTATCTGAACATGCTGTAAGTTGTCTAGAGTCATCGTGTAGCAAGATGGGCAGGAAACAAATGTAATACATTTAAATTTAAAAATTTGTTATTTAATAAATAACAGTGAATAACAATTGTTAAATTTTCAGACCTGCTAATTGCATTTTAATGAATATGCGTATACATTTGTAGGTC
Source organism: Mimophis mahfalensis (assembly GCA_032468015.1). Taxonomy (NCBI): domain Eukaryota; kingdom Metazoa; phylum Chordata; class Lepidosauria; order Squamata; genus Mimophis; species Mimophis mahfalensis. The sequence continues at coordinate 37,897 of JANHFR010008057.1, read as the reverse complement.
ACAAATTGACAGCCATAAAGTATAATCAGATTGCTAAATCTATGAGGAATCCTGAAATCTCAAAATATTTGGAGTTAAACCTAAGGGATGGGGTTGCTGGGGTAAGATTAATCTGGTTTGGTGTTTAGCATCTAAGAAGGATCTGACACCCCCCCGCCCTTTTTTTAAAAAAAAAAATCCCATTTATATCCCGCCCTTCTCCGAAGACTCAGGGCGGCTTACAATGTGTTTAGCAACATTCAAGAAAAAAGGTGGAACGTAAATTAAAATATTACCCCATCTGCATTTTATTTCCTTTATTTTATATCTTATATAACCTACCAGTGTTTACTCAGAAGTAAACAATTAATTTCAACCTTGATGTGTCTGAGAAAAGACATCATTATGTTTTTGCACTGGAAATTCAATGTTCTTGCTACTCCTTTTTTACTTTAGAGACTGGAAAAAATAAAAGCTGTTTTAACATGTCATAAAGATTTTGTTTTCCTAGAACACTGAAGTTGAATTGGGTTTTTACTTGATACCAAGGGAGCAGATTAAAATATTGATAAAATATAATCAGTACAATAACATCTGGCCACTTAAAATTAGAAGGAAAATCTATATGACCTTCCCAGCTAAAGCAATAAGCAGGCCTAACCCCTTCCTCTCTCTTGTGCTTTCCAAAGCCCATACAGTGGATAGATTTTGTCTGAAGGGAAAAGAATAATCTAGAAATGTTTAGTTGACTAATTTACTTGTTAGATTTATTAGGGCTGCCTGACTCCACAAATGCTCTTAAAATAAGCATATTGAGAGTTGGCAGCTGGTATTTATCATATCAAGTACAATTCTAATTTTACCACTCAGCTTTCACTATGTGAGACCTCCATTCAGTGGAAATAATAATGAAATGAAACTGTTTTGTGTATTGTGCTGATGAAATTGGATAAGAAAATAAGGCTAGTTCAATTAAAAATGGAAACTCATTTATTTCTGGGGTTATGGTTCCTGCAAAGAAGTACTGTATATACTTGAGTATAAGCCTAGTTTTTCAGCACCCAAAATGTGCTGAAAAAGTCACCCCGGCTTATACTCGAGTCAAGGTTGCCAAAGCCCTGCCCGCCCCCAGTGTGTGTTGGGGGAAGCAGCAAAATTCTTGGATTAACTGGGCTGCTTCTCCCCCCTCCACCCCCAGTGGACGGGCAGCTTTTTTTCTGAGGAGTCACATCATGTGCCCCCTGCATGTTACTCCTGGACTTTATTTCCAATAATCAAAATAAACTGGTATTTATTTTGATTATTGAAACTTACCAGTAGCTGCTGCATTTTCCGCCCTCGGCTTATACGCAAGTCAATTAGTTTTTCTAGTTTCCGGGGCTAAAATTAGGTACCTCGGCTTATACTTGGGTTGGCTTATACTCGAGTATATACGGTAGTTTAAGATCTCAGTTTCCAGACACAGAGCGGGTCTTTCCCATTGATTTTGTAGCCACCTCCAGATTTAGAGTAGGCCAGACATCAGCTTCACAATGTTTTCAATAAAATGTCTTCTTCCAGCATTATTCTAGAATGCAGTAAGTTTTCCAGTAGGTCAGAGTTCACAGGCTCAGATTTCAAGCATGGGCATATTTAGCCTTCCATACTCATTTTCCAAGAGCTAAGGTGTAAACCACCCTCTAAAAATTCAAACATAATAACAACAGCTGTGGTCCACATTTGGAGTAAAGGCCTAGGTGTCAAGTTCAAATAGCTGAAGTACCAAGTCAAAGCTAGCAGTTCCGTTTCCATTAGCCGCAACTATTTCAGTCTTATTCCAAATTACTCTGCATCCATTGTGGCCTCATTCATTATTATTTTAAAAAGCTGAGACATCAGGCCACATTTCTCACCCATGTTTACTTTGGCCCTGACACCTGGACTGCTTTGTTAAATATTTTGCATATCTTCAAGGTACGCTGAATGGAAACTTAGATTTAGAGCCTTTTTTTAACAAAAATTGAAGTATGAAAAACAGGAGAGGAGATATGAGGGGAAATAACAGGATTATGAAATGAGGCTGCTTCAACATTGCCATTTACTTTGTTCAATTTCTAATTTCTTTCCAAGATGGAAAAATGAAGTCCCTTCAGGAACATGGAAATGCAATGCTCCATTTCTTAATGGCAAGCAAAGACATTTCCGTCTCTCTGAAATCTTGTTCACATTTATTTATAAGGTTCATCCATTTATTTTTAAAAGGCTAAAACTTGTATAAGATGCAATTCCAGAAAATAAAGTTTTTTGTTAGTTTTATCATGTACATGCATCTCTGTGTCTAGGTATACTTGAGCATGAACCATCTGACTTACAGAGACAATCAGATAATTCAGCTACTGTCTGCTCATAACCACACGTCATTTTTGTGCTTGGTTCCTCCATCAAAGATCCCAGAGAACGTGGGAAAAGAATGAACAACTCTCTCCTTTTCACCACCCGGAGCCTTTCCCGTTGGCTGAGACAGACGTGGCCTCTACACACAGATGGGAAAGATTAGAGATGGATTAGGGCTGTAACCAATACATATCCTGTGTACAAGAATCATTTTCAAAAGCAGGTTTGTCATTTAAATACACTTTGGAAGACCAAGGGAAACATCTCCCTTATTTATAATCACACAACTAGTATGGCGTGCAAGGGTGACTGCACACTAATGAAGTATAATTAAGCGGGATTGGGTAGTCTCACCAGCGAGTTAGAACACACTTTGCTCCTTATGGAGTCTTGTTGCCAACATCTGCGTGCTCTTTTCTACAACTGAAAATAAACGTTCAGTGGTATGGTTTTAACAACCCAAGACTGCACATGAATTTTAACTGATATGAATGGCATCCTGTTGCCTTCAAAGAAATCAAGGCAGCTTGATCCAACACTATTGTGCTTTCAGATCTTCTAAAGCATGCTCCATCCTAAGAACATCTCTTCTTCCCACACATTTGCCTTGTGCAAGGCACTTCATTGGGTGCTTTGCACTACTCGGGCATCACAATTTTATTCAGGTTTTAGATTTCACAACCTTCCTCCATGTGAGGCAGGTTGGTCTGAGAGGAACCAACTGAACCAAAATCACATAGGGAATTTCTGTGGTTGAGGGAAGATTTGAACCTGAGGTTCCCCAATTTTAATTCAGTCTGTTCTGCATTATTGTATACCAACCACAGTGGTCTTCAGTTCTTTTTTTTTAATTGTGGTGGCAAAGGATTTCATATCCCAAATCTCATCCAGCGGTTCCAGTACCAGTAGAAACTATTCCAGTGTTTTCAGGAGCTGTCATAAGAGACTTCAGAAGCAAGTTCACATGCTATGGTTTTATTGACCGAAACAAGTGTTTCCCAACCTTGCCTGTTTTCAGATGTGTGGGCTTCAAACCCCAGAATTCCACAGCCAGCATGGCCATTGATGGGAATTCTGGCAGTTGCCATGGTTGGGAAATATTGCTCTAAACCCATGACTCATGGTGTGTAGCTTTTTAGTTTCAGATAAAAAGGTGTTTTGGTGTACACAGAAGAACAAACATAGCACTTGTCTATAGTTCCTTAAACCAAATTTGCCTTTTCCAGGATAGGAACATGCCATGGTTGCAGAAGACAAGTATTCAGTTTCAGAAAAAAACTATTTTAAGAAGTTTCAAACTGGTACAAAGCAAACCCCGAAGCACTGCCTGGCTCTACAAATCCCTCACTGACACTTTGCAACTCCTGGCAGAATAGTTTGCTGAAATGGTCAGCTCCTTTAGAGAGTTGCTTGCAATGAAGCAGTTGTTGTAAGGCAGCTGGTTGACCTTTATCCAGTTTGAAGTCCATCCTGATCAGCAGGACAAAGCAAATTTCATTCTAATAGCCAGAACTATACACTCAGAACTTCAGTTAGTTACTCTGAACGTTAGCAATTGGCATTGGCAGAAAAGCAGAATGCAGATGAATCTAAAACACTGGAAAGAAATGTATTTAAAGTATGTTTTAAAATATATCCTCATATCACCTTCTTTAAGCAAGCTTGCAACTTGGGCAGCAAAATATGCTTTTTCCAGAATTTTTACTGTGCAAATTGTCTTCAGGAAATGCTCATCAAAGTACGGTTATAAAGGGAAGTGTAAACAAAAAGTACTGTTTAGAAGTGAAATGCTCACCAGAAGAGCACATTCTATTAGAGAAGAAGAGTCATTATTACTGGAATTTAAAAAAAATACTTTAAAGTACCAAAACCACACAAACTAACATAGAAAAGGATCTAAACAAACATGCAGGGGAAACATGCACAACTGATTTGCCCATTCCTGCTTTAACAATTAAACATCTAAGCTGAGGCTAAGCATGTTGGAATCAGCAAAGGAAAGGAATATTCTACACTGCAATTGAAGAGCTTCAAAGGTATTCCAAAAATGTGCTTAGGAGGACACAGAGGCATGAACATGAAACCTGCTTCCAACTCTTTAAAGTCACTGGATAGTGCTATTATTTCAAGGAGTTCAAAATCAGAGCTAATGGAGAATAATGTTGGAAAGTGTGGTTTAGCAACATCCTGGACTTAACAGAGAATTGAAGCTTAATCTTTGAAGATGATGGAATGGATGGATCTGGAAATAATGGATTGGTAATTGGTTGAAGGCAGTGGTGCAAATAACTATGCCACTATAGCTTCACAGCAAAGTCTACATTTGCGCAGTTTGGTCTGTCAGGCAGCCATTTCCAAATCTTTGTCCCTAGGATTGTCTGCCAATAAGAGCTTCTTTGAGTTCGAGGTTTGTGTCATTACTACCTAGCTACTCAGTGGTGGGATTCAAATTTTTTTACTACTGGTTCTGTGGGTGTGGCTTAGTGGGTGTGGCTATGCTTTCAGCCAATTAGAGGTGGTATTTGCCAGTGTCGGCCAATCAGAGGTGGTATTTGTCAGTTCTCAAAATTATCACTACCAGTTCTCCGGAACCTGTCAGAACTGGCTGAATACCACCTCTGTAGCTACTCCATCTTCTGTCAACTTCTTTTTGATTGTTGCATTCAAGTTTTCCAAACATCAGACTTTACTTCATTGACTTTCACTTTTGCATTTTGTGTCTGAAGTATTTACATTTTATCTACAGTTTGATTTTCTTTCACTGCAAGGTATTCTCAGCAATTCTTTTTCAGCACCACAATTCAAAGGCACGAATCAGTTTAGCTTTCTGATGGTCCAGTTTTCACAGTCATGTTACTATTGGGAAAACCATGATGTTGACAGTATGTACTAGCACTAATGATGTTACCTAGTTAAGGTAATGAAACATCTGCAAGAAAACAAGCAAGCTCAGAGAGCACCAAGGATCCCTCATGACAGTATGTACTTACTGTCAATGTGCTGTTTCTGTGTTTTAATATTTTTAAGTGTCTAGATCTGTCATAGTATTTCTCCCAAGTAGCAGATGTTACTTTGCCTACAGATACATTTTCCAAACAGACAACAGATCTGTGAATATTATCATTAGCATCTGTTATGCAGTTGAGCCAGTTCTAGGCATTTGGTATGCAGAGGTGATTTAATCTGTACTCGTTTATCCTCCTGCTGCTGTGGTGTTAGACCGAATGACATGGATGTCAAGTAATGTGAGAACGTTGCATACAGTAGTGATTTAGATCAGTACAAGTATATTTTTATTTCTGTAATTTTCAGAGCAAAACTCAAAGCATTATCTAGCCATAAAGTATCAACTAAAAACCCAAATCTATCTATATATAAAGGGATGTGTGAGTGTTCAGTATACACTCTGAAACGACCAATTTCAACTTAATTTGGTACACAGATAACTTACCCTCTGAGAACAAACTCTGTGAATGTGAGATAGTACCCCTCAGCAGGTCTATGTCCCCTAAAATAAGTGCTGAGCTGGTGGCATCACAGGGGGACTCCCTCTGGCATGCAACGCTGCACAAAAGACCAGCAATGGGACCATAGAGCTATGGACCCATAGACCTACTCACTTACAGCAATGTGCGACAGACCAGCATCAGGCCCATAGGGCTACAGGCCAATAGAGCTACTCCAGGAGAAGCCAGGTTATCAGCTAGTTACAAATAAAAAGCAGAAGCTATCCAAGACTGTCTCTTCCTAAACCAGAATTAGAAGGTCCGTTCAATAATTATATTCCTATATTCTGTGTATTAGAATTCATACTATTATGGTCTATTTACTTCTTCTAGTAAACACACCCTGATCTAGAATGCCTATTGCCATGCTATGATTAAGAGTTGATAGCTAGCTACGTTTTTCATTTTATATTGCTCAGTTTCTGTATGAAAATGTTATCCATAGATTTGCAAATCTATGGATAAAATTTTCATACAGACACTGAGCAATATAAAATAAGCATAGATATAAAACTTAGTTGGAAGGAAGGATGGATTGATTATTTATTTATTTATTTTATTTATTTATTAAATTTATATACCGCCCTTCTCCCGAAGGACTCAGGGCGGTGTACAG
>JANHFR010008057.1:0-24855 GCA_032468015.1 Mimophis mahfalensis | reverse complement strand
ATTAAGCCTTACATAACATCCTTACTCTTAATCAAACTCTATAAAATCAATTATTAATAAAAGGAAAAAAAGAAAAGTACATAATTCTTACGTTGAGGAATAGAAACAAAAAAAAGAGAAAAAAGTTTAAAGGAAAGAGTCTGCCTAGTGTGTGATTCAGTGCACCTTGTGAATATTGCTTATGCTTTAAGCTTCAGGTTTCTGAAAGGGGAAAAACAGCGTAGAAATGTGCACATCTAAGGTAAGAGGTAATGTAAAATGGCAAGGGTGACTTTAGCTTCTTGCACTACTTTGTCATTAAATTTGTCTTGTTGAGGTTTAAAAAAATCATCTTATTACAGTAGCTGTCGACTTACAACAGCTCATTTAGTGACTGTTCAAAGTTTCAACGGCACTGAAAGAAGTAACTTATGACCATTTTTCACACAACCATTGTGGCATCCCCATGATGACATGCTCAAAATTCAGATGCTTGGCAACTGACTCATATTTATGATAGTTGCCATGTCCTGGGGTCATATGATCACCTTTTGTGGCCTTCTGACAAACAAAATCAATGGGGAAGCCTGATTCACTTAACAACCATGTTACTAACTTAACAAGTACGGCAAGCAAGGTTGTAAAATGGGGTAAAATTCACTTAATGAATATCTCACCTAGCAACAGAAATGTTGAGCTCAATTGTGGTGGTAAGTCAAGGTCCACCTATATCAGGGGACTTAAGAGAAATTCTAATCATTGTAAATGAAAAGTGGAGAACTTTCTGCTCACTTCACCTAAAAGCTCAGACTGAGAAAATCAGTCTGAACTGTAAAGGAATTCATTAGTGTGCTCAGACAATTAAAAAAAAATATCTGCATTTGAAAATTGGCTACCTTTCTCCTCTCAGCTGGATTTTAGGTAACTGGTGCATTCCTTCTCTCTCCTTGGCTCATTAACGAATCAGATCATTTGCAAATAGAAGTACCGCTCAGGGTGAATGCAACCTCAGCATTTGGTGAGGTTGCATTCCATTTCATGGAAACATTCCTTGGCTTCGAACACAAATAAGGAGGCCATAGGAGTTCACTTTACTTTTCTTCAAAGTCTTTTTTTTTTAATTGCCAAGGTTGGCATTTGAGATAGCCAGGGCCCATTTGGGCACAAGAATAATTTGGAACTCAATCCATGGTATCTGATTTTGCTGCTTAGGTGTCCTTCAGGCAGAAAGGTTGGGTATATAATGATCATCTGCTCATAAGGCTATTTCTAAACCAGCATCTAGTTTTCGCTCATATTCTTCAGTGGAAGTTCTTGATCATGACATGGAAGTGAAGGAAAGGATCCTTCTAGAGCAGGGGTTTCAAAACTGATTTCATTGAGGGCCACATCAGGGTTTTGTTTGATCTCGGGAAGGCAGGGTGGGTGTGGCCAGGGTGGGTGTGGTCAGCTTGACATCACTTAAGTAGAGGGCACCTCTGGTGGCCCAAGGACTCTGCCAGGGCTTCTGAGCTCCTTTTTAGACTGTTATGGTTTCCTGCAACACTGCTAGTAAAAACAGATCTTGGGAGGGCCACCTGCTCCATTTTTGCTGACAGAGGCACTATGGACTGGTCCTCCACTATTTTCAAGGTGGCCCCGCAGGCCAGATCTAAACACCCCCACAGGCGAGATCCAGCCCATGGGCCTTGAGTTTGACACCCCTGCTGTAGAGTACTAGACTAGCAGGAATTTGGATAAGATTATCTTCAACTTTTCCATTCTATAATTGTATGATTCTTTTGGTATTCCCCATTCAGATATGTGATGCTTCTGATCATGAAGTCTGCATATCACAATCAACCTCTTAGACAAATGGTAATAACTACAATATCAACTTTCACCCTAAGAGACCTCCCCCACCCCACTCAGTCTGCAGCTAAGGGTGATTCTCATCTCAGAACAGAATTAAATCTGCAAACACAAATCTTGGATATACTCTGTAGATGAAATGATATGGCAGCAATAAAGGAAGGAACCCACAAATTCCTGCTGAAGTCATGGCAAGGAGTCTGATATCATGCTCAAGAATATTGGCTGAAATATTAGATAATCAATAAAACATTTAATATTTAAGTATTAAAATAAAAAGAGATGAAGGGAGGGCTATGAATTTATTTTAGCTCTTTTTCAGGGTCATATCAAGCTTCCAACCCCTATAAAATACTTGACCTTGCTCTCTAAAAATATATATATAACTTCTCTTGCAACTCAGATTTCATGTTGTGTAAAATATACATTAATAAAAAGGAGAGAGGGGGAATTGATTTAGAACACGAAGGAAGTTATTGATTTGATTTAAAGATCCTATTAAGTTTTTTCCCACCATGGCCATCCAAAGTGAATTATGATCAAGCATAAAGAATTATTTAAGTCTTTCATCATAGTCATATTATTGACTGGGATTCTTTTCAATGGATACAGCATTAACCTATGATCAGGAAATGGAATCCAGAGTTCAACGATATAAATTAAAGGGAAAGGCCAAGATAAGACTTGAATCTAAATACAGGTAGCTCTCATTCAGGGACCACAATTGAAACTGGCAACTTTGTTGTTAAGTGAAGTTGCTAAATGAAATTGTGAGTGTGATAATGATCTTACTTCAGCTTTTCTCTGTTTTATAGACTAATGAAGGTCATAAAGGTGAGGGTTGGTTGCAAATGACTGTCATTAGTTGAAGGCAGTTGCTAAATTAGGACTACCTGTATAAAAAAATTCATTAGATTCAAAAGATTGCTAGAGAGAAACACACTGTTTTCCATATGAAATTGCAATTATCAAGATTCAAAAAGTTAATTTCCAGTCCAAAAGTGCAAGAAGCAGATTTTTCACTCACTGAAGTAAATGGCTTTATCAGGAACTGCAGTCAAGCATTCAAAACTCTTCTCAAAAAATTAGAAATTCAGCAACATTTAAGAGGAGGTTGTTTGAACAGGATTTTCAACATCTCAGAGATTTGCTGGTTCATACTATGACTTGGATCCTGAAACTCAATTCAGCCATCCTAAATTTTGTCTGGACATGAAAATGAAAGTGAAAAATAGCAAAACAGCAAATAGTTCACTACACCAAAGTCCAAAACACTTTCATTTTTTAATTAATAGTGTGTATAGGTTGTGCAAGTGCAAAAATAATAAGAACAAATTTGTTCAAATGACTTATTCACAGATCAGTGTATCTTTCTTTTGGAAATCATTAGTGGTTCTGAAAATCATTTTGAATATTCCAGAAATGGAATAATTGCAATCTCTTCCTAAAACATCCACCAAACATAGCTTGATATGCTATACAACAACTGCCTTTGTGGATAATACTGATAGCACAAGGGTTTTCCCAACCAGCCCAAGATCTCAAACTGAACATATATTTTTGTTGCCACAATCATACCTTGCATTAAAAGATTGTATGAACAATCTGTATATTATTCCTCATTTCCGAGTGACCTAGTGAAATTAAGATAGGAAGGTATATAGACTATTTTTTTTTTCTTATTATGACCAATTCTTGGATCCTGGCTCAACAAGCCCCTGCAGTTTTCTTGGCAAGGTTTTTCAGAAGTGATTTGCCATTGGTCTCCTTCCTAGAGCTGAGAGAAAGAAACTGGCCCAAGGTCAGCTAGTTGGCTTTAAACCTAAAGCAGGGCTAGAATTTCCATTTTCTAGACTGGTGTCTGTAACCATTACACCAAATCACTACACTCTCTATATGGGCTATAGGCTGTAGGTAAAACCTTGGCAAGTTCTGATTGCCCAAAAGTTAGCATCTCTGAATAGGATCTCAAACCATAGGAAAGGGTTATGCCCAGATTCTGTTCTTCATTTCAAGGGTGTTACTATTTTGTGCAACAAAATATGTGATAGTCCAATCATAGCAACAACAACAAAAACAAACAAACAAAAAACCTTTGAAGGAGAAAAGAAGCAGACACTGCTATGTTGGTTATTCTCCAAAGTATTCCACTCAGCAATATTACCTTGGATTCTGTAGCAAACAGGATACCACAAAGAATTTGCAGTTTTGCTATGTTTAACATTATAAAATCCCTGCTGACATTACATAATGAATTAGTTTCTAAAGTATTGTTTCACTACTTAAATCTAGTGTTAATGATGATTTCATTGAAACAGAAAAAAGTACTAATTACATTACTAGGTGCTATCTTCTATTTAATCTTTCTTGAAATATTGAGTGAGAATGTATTGTGTTTAGTGTTTACTTGGTTTAGCAATTATTTAGATTAAATTAATTAAAACATTGTGAACTAACTCATATTCTATATGAAACATTCACCCAAGGGATTATTCCAACCAAAATTTATCAGAATAATTTACATCTTAAACTTTGGCAGAATTATTACAGGAAGAGAATAAACACAGTCATTTTCTGCTGGATGTTTAGAAAACAGATTTTTGCTTTAGACCAGCTTGTTGAGGAATCTTTTAACATGAAAAAGAAAGGTTTATTGTATTTCTGTTTTTTGGAGAAAGCATATGATAAGGTAAATAGGCTTAAATTATAGAATGTTTTGCATGGCTAAGGAGCTAAAAGTAAGAGGCTGATAAGATCAATATATGATGGAATTAAGAAAGAATTTTTAAAAGGTAGTTTAAGGCCAATGTTGATCAGGAAGTAAGACAAGGAGGTATAGTTCCTTTGGTTGTTTATTATAGTCACATATTTATTTATTAGATGTTTATGCCATCTTTATTACTTTATGAATAACTCAAGGTGGTAAACATACCAACAATTGCTCTTCCTCCTATTTTGCATGCAACTACAACATTGTGAGGTAGGTTGGTGGTAAATATAATTTAATAGCCATTATTGTATTTCATATTTTAGTGTGCTTAAAATGGCTGCCTGGGTGCCACACCACACTAACACCAACCAAGAGACAGCCTGGCTGAAGGAAGTCAGGAATTGTTAATAAAATGTTCCAAACCCTTCTGGAACACCTGCTAACTGACAATGCCAAAAGCTTATATAAAGGGAATCCTCGTTGGAGTTTTCACGCACTCTGATAATTGTCCTGATTGAACATTTCCTGTGTTATGTCTGCTGAATAAACGAAACCTGTTTGGAAGAACTTAGAGTGTTGAGTCTCCTTTTATCATGATTCATTCTCCTCTAACCAATTTAACAGTTGGGCTGAGAGAGGGTAAGAGGCCCAAGGTCACCAAGCCAGCTTTCATGCCTAATCCAGGGCTAGAATTCATAGTTTCCAAGTTTCTAGGCTAGCATCTTCACTACTACACCAAACTGGCTGTCAGATAATGATACAAAGTACACTTGTAGTGATGTTACTGGTATGCTGACTGGGAATGGAAACTGAAATTCACTTTTGTGTACTATAATGACATGTTGTTGGCTAAGAAGCCCAAGTATTTACAGCTAGATAAAATATTAGATAGAATATACATAACCATATAATGTCTGGATATGAAATCAATGTAACAAAGATAATGCTAGTTATGTTTGAAAAGTAAAATGGAGTGAATGATTGCAAATAAACTTTAAAAAGTGAATGATGATCACTTACACAACAATAGTTAACGACTCAAGCAAACAAACCATTATATGTACCGTGGTGGAATGTTTACTAAAGACAGGAAAATAGGAAAAATTCTAAGTTATGCAAATGCTGGTGGCATTATGTGAATAGGTTTTGTTAAGTAATGAAACATCCGCAAGCAAACAAACAGGATCAGAAAGCACCAGGAACTCCACATGCTATCCACTGCGCTTCCACCAGCATTTGCATAGCTTAAAAATTCTCCTACTTTCCTATCTTTAGTAAACATTCCATCAAGGTACATATAATATAAAGGATAATGAATGATGTTGGTACATACTTTGCTTTTCATTTTATTATTTCAGATCTTTAATACTTTTGGCTTAGTATTTATTTATTTTCTCAGTACAACATTGCATAACGTTATTTATTCAGAAAGGAAGTATGTGAGGGATATGTTTGTATGTACCAGGGACCTGTTGACCTCCCATCATCAAATCTTCTTGGCTTCCAGATGTCTTGCTAATCATGCAAAAACCACAGAAACTTGGTAGGTGATATAATTTCTTGTCATTTTGAGACAGAAAGCACACACACAGAAATTCTTTGAACCCCCAATCTAACCTTAAAAAATAACATTATTCCAAAACAAAAATCCCAGCTTCAACCACAAGCATTTTTATCATTGCCCTATTCAATATGGCCTGTGGACAAAATAATCCTTGATGACTCTCTTCTAAAAAGACCCCAAGTCCAAAGAGTAGCATCTCATAATCCATGTTCAGCATGCAGGTAGAATCATATGCCAATGAGAACACACACTGTATTTTAAAGCATCCTATTGAGATTACTCTGTTTTCCCCCCTCTTTTGTATATGTTTCTCATAGACATATACAACCTGGTCCACATCCTTGCTGTTTTATTTATGGAACATTTCATTCTGATTTATGGCACTGCCAATGAACCAATCTAGCCAAAACTCTCCTAGTTCCTAATGTGACAGAAATGAAACACTGCTGGAATGAGAGAGAAATAAAGGCTGGGCCTCTGGTCAGTGTTGCTCATCGATCTACAGTAAGCTGAAGTTAGCATCTCCATCACTGGATTATTAAGTACATACCATTTAAATGTCTATGGAGAGTCTCACTCATTCAGGTCATGGTTGTCCCAAAGGTGCTTTTTAAAAAGACTTTCTTTGTTTTTCCTTGAAGACACTTTGCTTCTCATCACTTCTCATCCAAAAATCTTCTTTGGTTCTTCATAACTAAAGAAACTTCTTGGATGAGAAGTGAAATGTTTTCAAGGAAGAACAAAGGAAGTCCAGTTGCCTCTTGAAAAAGCACCTTTGGTACACACAGTTTAGCAGAATTTGCCCCCTTGCTCTCTGGTTTTTACATAGTTAGGGCTAGTGGTCTGCAAAAGTAACTTTAAAATTCAACCACTTTGACCTTAGACATGATTGCAATATAACATAGGGCTATGAGAAGGCTGCCCTTGCTGATTTAAGCAAAAAGAATGATGAGTGGTTGCAAATATTAACGTTTGAAGTCCATATCATTCTCAACAGTAGCTAGGTAAAGAAAATCAATACTTTCCCCTTCCCTACCCAAATACCCTGACATGTTATATTCGGAGGCTTCAAAGTTCAAATAAAAGGTTTTCAAAGGTTTTTGACAAGTAAAATTGTCCAGCTAGGACAGCAATATTAAAGGAAGCTTCAACAAGATAAAAGTAAACAGATTTCACAGAGTGACAATATGGTTTTGGAAGATGGATATGCTAATAAAATGTAATGTTGCTTTGTCATAAACTGTCTACTTTTAAGTAGAAAGCCTGCAGTACTGCCATTTTGCCATTGCACAAAGACACTGGAAATCTAATGTGACACTTTCAGACTAACCATTTATTGCTTCAGAGAGCTGACCATTATCGGTGTAAATGAAAATCTCATCAAAGGGCTTTTCAGATTCAAATAAATTTGAATTTATTGGTGTTATTTAAAGTGCTTTTATACTGGTAATTATAAAGCCGAGAGGATAGCTTGTGATCTACCATCAGAATACGGCATCCACTTCTTTCAGCCCAGCGGGACACGGCGTTCAGATTCTACCTCTGAGAATTGACAATAAAAAGCTAAGATTCTTCAATGCAATTTTGTCTTTTTTCAGCCAGGTATACTTGGCTACAAGTGAGAAATCTATTTTATTTTAGATAAATTTATATTATAAAGGTAAATTACCTAGGAAATAGGCTCGCAGGTAGGCATGCATATATACATAAATGATTATGCTCCCCAAACCCCAAAAGAGATTAAAAATGTTGCTCTCTCTAATTCCGCAGCCAGCAAAGGCCAAATGATTTTTGTAACAAAAAGGGTATTTTTGTACTTGCAAAGAAGGTTCTGATCCCTGTCTTAAAGGAATACCCTGTGTGTTAACTCAAGCTTAAAGTAAATCTTCTTTGAAATGAATTTATTTCTTAATTACAATCAGGGCAAAAAACCTGATTTCCCCATATTGTTAAAAGCAGACCTATTCCTTAAAAAAAAATAAGATCATGATAAAGGTCCATCAAATTAACTATAAAGAGTGAAGAGGGAGAACCTTTTTCTCCTTCTCCTATATGAATAAAATTTAGAATGATCTAATGAAAATGGGTTGCAGAAGATTGATGAGGCCTCTGGGATTCAGGCTATAACACTGGATCTTTATAAATCTGGATCTTGTTATATTACTACCAGGCAAGTATTAATAAAATTTTTAGGCTAAAATACTGTAGTAGGATGAAAAAAAAATATATTAGCTATACAGCAGAAAGAATACTATAAAGTAGGTATGTCAGGCCTGTGAAGTAAACATTACGTAGAGCTCAACCAGCCAAAGATCTAAGAAATAATCTAGCACAGGGGTGTCAAACTTGATTTCACTGAGGGCTGCATTAGGGTTGTGTTTGACCTTGGAGGGACGTGGGGTGTGTGGCCAGGGTGGGCATGTCCAGCTGAACATCACTCATGTTGGGTGCCTGTGGCAGCCTGAACACTCTGCCTGTGAAAATGGGCTCCCAAACTCCATTTTCAGCTGTGACAGCCTCCTGCAACCTTCTGCCAGTGAAAATGGAGCTTGGGAGGGCCACATGAGTCCCCCCCCCCCCAGCTCAATTTTCACTGGCAGAGGCACCGTAGACTGGTCCTCCACTGTTTCCAAGGTGGCCTTGTGGGCCAGATCTAAGCACCCAGTGGGCCGGATCCAGCCTCTGGGCCTTGAGTTTGACAACTCTGATCTAGCATTTCCCAAACCTAGCACCACAGACTTCATGTGTAGTTGTTATTGCCTTGGTCAGCACTGCCAGTTAACAGAAATTAGGAATAATTTCAGCTAACTATATCTAGGGAGCCTGAACTTGGAAGGACTAAATCAACTAAATATCAGTTTTCTACTGGTAGACAGCTAAATGCTTCTGGGAAACTCTCTACATGCTTTGGAATTATAACAACACTGAAAAAGTGATTTATGACCTATCTTTGAAGTTACAATAATTGTACCACTCCTGCACTCAAGTGTCCATGTTTTATGCACTTGGCAACCTGCTCACATTTATGACTGGTTGCAATGTCCTGTGGTCACATGACTATAATTTGTGACTTTCTCAGCTGGTTTCTGACAAGCAAAGTCAATGGGTTAAACCAAATTTACTTAACAACCATATGATTCATTTAACAACCATAGTAAAAATGGGTCCCGTCACATAATGACTCACTTAATAACATATTGCTTGGCAAGCAAAATTATGATCCCAACTGTGGTCGTAGATCAAGGACTATATATAGTTTTCCAACTGCGATGTAGGCTGATGACTAACACTTTGCCATATGAGGTTAAAATGAGTTTTATAAATTACTTATGGGTCCACAAAATAGAGCATCGTGATTTCTTAAAATATCTTTCTTCTGTGCTTGCTGCTAATTATGGGAACTGCAGTGCCAATGAAACTATAGTGCCCCAGGATGACCAAATGACTTAGCCGAACCAATTTGATCAAATACTTGACATATAATAGAATTACCAATAATATTTATTTTTTTATTTATTTATTGGTTAAATTTATATACCGCCTTTCTCCTGAAGGACTCAGGGTGGTGTACAGGGCAATTAAAATAAATAAAAATACGAAAGTTAAAAATATATTAAATTAAGAAGCCCCGACAAACAAACAATATGTAAATATTTATCTACAATAGCTCTTTGGATGATTTAACGTTTTATCAAGCAAAGCAAAATGTTGATTAGATTCTATAACACTACTGTCTTTTTAAAAAAAGTTAACAACTTCATATCCTAAGAGCAATATTTTCCAACTATGAAAATATTAGTCACGTGTAGCTTGAAATCCTGTATCTGGGGCTAATCAATTAGGTAACTCAATGTAGAGAATTTTTTTGAATTTCTGTATGGATGATCCTCATCTTTTGGGCTAAAGTACCCATTGGATTTTGTTAATCTTGGAATGTTGTTTTAATTAAGCTACTGTCGGGGAGGTTGAATAGATTCATATATTAATGGAGAAATACATAGAGTTTCCTGAGCTCCCGTTCTTGCTCCAGTTCCTACCCTTCTAGCAGTTTGAAAGCATGCAAATGCAAGTAGATTTATAGTTACCACTTTGGTGGGAAGGTGACAGTGTTCCATGCACCATTATTGTGTAGCCATACTGGCCATAGGACCATGGAAACTGAAATTGTCTTTGGAGAGATGAGCACTATGCCCTAGAGTTAGACATGACTGATAGGGAAATCTTTACCTTTATATATATATGCATCTCAGAATTGTAGTGTGACCTTGCTGATAGCAAACTTCAGTTAAATCATTAAACGTAGAAGCTAATGTATTAATTTCCAATTTTTCAAAACATACCAGAACTAGGGCCTTAAAAAAGGATAGGACTAGAAGGAACACCTAAGTTCTTTTTCATTAGCAGATACATTGATATGGAAAACATGTTACAAGATGCCGACGCACAAAGCAGATGCTACATATTGAATTCTTTACAATGTATGGCCAACGAGGTATTAATTTACATAATCCATGTGGATTCTTTCATGCAAGCCCCAAGAAATGAATAAAGGTGACTTCTCTAAGAATTTCTTTTGTCAGTCCTAAAGCACCCACACAATGTTTAAAAATGTTTTAATAGCAGGAAATTTCCTTTTAAAAATCTTAAAAGGCATAAACCCAAATGAATATTGTACCTTTGCAAATAGCAAAATTCACATTAGCATTACCACATGTGTAGATACGTGATTATGAACATATAATGCTGGAATAACTTTACTCGGAATGAAATGCCTGTCAGAGATAAATGTGTTGTATGTTACCTGGCCTGAGATCTAGAAATAGGTTAGGGATTCTGCTCATGTGTTAACTATCTCCCAAACTTATAGAGTCCTTGGCTAATTTAACCCTGGCCTGGCCTATCTTAAGCCATCTTCAGTGCTCAATAGGATCACAATGGCCTTATGCGACCATGTTGCTGATCAACCCTTTGACTGGACTGTGTTTTTCCTTTCCAGGAATGGCAGGAACTCTGTTTTCATGGATGGAACATGACCTGGTTAAGATTGGACTTTTGGACTTGCTCTTGACCAGCATAGAGGATGTTGATACAGTTCCACTGATGCACCTAAAAAGAAAACTTTTTAAAAATAAAACCCCTTTGGGATTGTAAAATGGGACAAGACTTCTTTGTAGTTTGCCCAAATACCTACATGGATTTGCCATCACATTTTGATTTTACCTAGATATGGGATTAAAACTATGTTCTGAAAACCATGCTGCAAGAAAAAACAGAAGAGCAAGAACTAAAGAGAGAAGAAAATGCAAAACACACACACCTAATACACAGACCAATATACATGCATACATATATATACCTGTCTTTGATGTTGCTGCCAGTTTGCTTTTCCCTAGTTTTCTCTTGTTATTTATCAAATATTACAATTATGTAAATCTCTGTTTTTTCCCTTACTGAAACCAGATTAAAAATTGCATTGTATTAAGGAGTGTTAAACTTTTTGGTTAGTTCTTTTTTGATGCATGACTGAAGTTTTCCTCTCCAGAAATAACAACAGAATTCATGTGCACTAGTTCTTGACTTACGAGCTCAACTGAGGCCAAACATTGTTGCTAAGTGAGACAGCTGTTAAGTGAATTTTGCCCTATTTTACAAACTTTCTTGCCAGAGTTGTTAAGTGAATCACCACAGTTGTTAAGTTAGCAACAAGGTGGTTAATTGAATCTGGATTCCCCATTGGCCTAGCTTGTCAGAAGGTTGCAAAATGACCCTGGGACAATGCAACTTTCATAAATATGAGTCAGCTGCCAGGCGTCTGAATTTTGATCACATGACAGTGGGAATACTGCAATGGTTGTAAGTAAAAAACCATCATAAGCCACTTTTTTCAGTGCCATTGTAACTGTGAATAATGCCTAAATGAAGTGTTGTAAGTTGACAACTACCTGTATCTTTATGATCTGCTGAGTTATGACAACTTAAAAGTGTAGATTCACCTTTTGAAGGGAAGGTGGAAGAGAACAAAAGACAATCCATGACATAATCCTTGTGTTCTGCAATCTGCAATCTTATTCATTCTAAAAACATGTCTCCCAGTTTTATTTTTTTCGTCTTTACTTTTCTTCCTAGATATTAAAATTCATTCTTAAATATAGTTAATGAGTTCTGTGTTTATATGCAGAAAAACACCATGATTCATCTCAGATTTTTAGTTTTGTGAAGTAAACTTCTCTGACCTTAGTTAGCTTTTTTCCTCTTGCCCTTCTTAAAATAGGATGTCATTATGGTCATGTAACTGGCGAAACAGACAAACCTCTCACAGCTGGAGTGAATATGTAACAGAATTATGAAATGCAGATGTTTTCTACTAGACTAAAGCTTCTTTCTTTGCAAAAAATATGGTGAAATTCCCTTGAGGGGAGAAAAAAGTTAAGTGCCAAGAGTCATGCTCAGGTTGCTAATATATTTCTTCTACAGATTAAGTATATTTTCAATTATATATGAATTAAACAAGGAGATTTAATAGAACATGGATTAAAATTAATATGATGTGCCAACGGGAATTCATACAGCCAATGGTGATCGTAACTGAAGAAGGTATTGATGACAGTGGGAAGTCATGAGTACCACTAGTTTATGTTGCAATTATCAACAAGCCTTCTAATATTTTTTATGAATGTCTGTAGAAATCTTTCTAACAAATTTCAATTTACCTGGCTGAAATAGATAAACTGGCTTCTTTTTTCTTCCATCTTCTTTGCACAGTAAAATTACCTTGTAAAAATTCTTCATAAAAGTTACCTCATCATGAAAAAAAATCTCATTTTCTAGACTATTTCTTTTACTCCCACATAATATCACTACTAACCATTTCTCACATGAAGGTCTTTGACAATAATATTTTAGCACAAGGATAATGAGAGGGAAAAGGTGATTTGCAAAAATAAAGGGAAAAAACCCACAAGATAACATGCATGGGTTGTAAAAGGATGTCTTTGGGCAAAGCAAATTCCAGTATCTAAAAGTCAGTACTGAAAATGTGTCCTCTACTAGGGCAATCCAAGTTGAATGAAGTTTTCTATATAAGCATATCTGCATATGTCTGCTTGGCCACATATAAATACGTTCAGATCCATCACTGTATTTATGCCGATTGATGTTCAGTGGCATTCATAGTATCAGCTGAAGGGCAACTGAAGATTTTTGTTCCAAGACCATTAACTATTTTTTCATTTTAAAAAAGGGCAGGTTGGGGATATAAGCAAGGGCCCTAAATCTACCTGTCACATCCATCCATTTGATGTTTGGAGGTTGCCCAAGGTTGCCATCTGAGAGGAACAAGTTTGATATTTCCTTTAAAATGGATGAGAAAAATCCTGACTTTAATCAGTCTTTTGAGAAAAATATATAAGATATTTGCATGGAATTTCTAATATAGAAAACATCAACTCTGTTCTTTTCTGTGGAGCAGCATTCTTCCTTCTTCCTTGCTTTAACACTTGATAATTATTGGCTTGGTTTATACGTTGAAGGTCTGACACTGTTTTGCCATGAAGAACATGCATTTGGTATGGATTTTTCGATTAGATAGAATGGTTTCCTAAGTTATTCACTTTTCACCTCCCAACTAGATATAAAGAACAGATGAGTAAGCCATTTCCTGTGTCTGCTCTTTTGAGACCTCAATAAGAGCCAGCAGGATTTATGTTTTTTACTTAAAGCTGCTTCTACCTTTGAACTTTCACATTAGACTTCTCTTAAACTCTTGTATTGGTGTCATTAACATCACAAACTTTTAAACTTTTACATGTCATGCACCCCATGCTGTAGCATTGTTTCTTTTATTCTTCATTATGTAACTGCATTGCCAGGGAAATATTGGATTTATTTATTTCATCAGTCTATGTATAAATAAATTGCTAAATCTTAAGTCCTTTTCTGTATTTAAAAAGGAGAGCAGACATCCTTTCAATATTATTTAGAAGCTCTGTTTTGCATCCAAGATAAATGGCTGATTCTTCAAAGAAGAACACCAGAAAGGTCATTGTTGATAAATACCTTGACATGATCGAAGCAATATTAGGTTGAGCAGAATTTACCTCCTAAAGATTAATTGGAAACTTAACCCATTACATCCAGAAATCTTTACTCTGTCCTTCTGTTAGAGTGAGCATGTTTGTGTAAAAATAAATTTGTCCATCTGTAAGTTGCCTCTAGATTTTTGGTTTTATTTTGCTTTACTTTCAGAATTATTCCTGCTAGGTAACTTTAGGTAAAACATCTTGTCGGATATTATCATAATGCATGAAATGAATAGCTCAGTTCTTTGAAACCAAAATCAATTTAATCTTCCTTCTTAGTTTTGTCTCACAGTATCAGGTTGGGACTCCCCCATTTGTTGACTTGCTCATTAGCCATGCTGAACGTTTGCCAAACTAGAAAGATGAAGCATAAATCTTCAGATGCTACTTTTTGTAAAGGAACTAAATATTGGATTGACCAGATCAGCCTCTTGACCAGATCAGTTTTCTCTTCATTGATTTAGAAATACCTATAGTAAATACTGCAGCTGTCCAGAAACATGACAAGTCAATGTACAGCAACCAAGAACAATGAAGATGTGTATAATTAGGAGTGACAAATTTTGTCCTTCAAAATCCATAGCTGATACTGCCATTCAACAACATTGTTATGATTCTAGCATAAACTCTGAGTTCATATGACATTTGTGCTTTTCACCTCTTACAACTTCACAAAGAATAAAAGAATCATTTCCTGACCGGAACTACAGCTATTAAATGGCTCTCCTCTGGTCTAAAGGAGATTTACAAAATGATGAATTATTGAAATTATGGAGGATACGCTTTTTGAAGTGAAATTCACTGTAAACATCAAAGCACTTTTGTAAGTATAGACTGCAAGTAGTTTCATTTTAAATTCTTGTTTATTCCATAGGTGGATTAGATTTGTTTTCATACTTTAGAGGGAAGAGATGAAAGCTTACTGTGAAGTCTACATTCCCAGCATATTATGTGATTAAAATTTACAGCCCAAACTAAAATTGGTGAGTCTCTACTAAAACATCATTTAGCATATGAAATACATGTCTATAAATGCATGTTCTTTCCTTCCTTCCTCAAAAGTCATTGTCCCGCTTAGAAAAACAAAACTCTTTAACTTTTAAGACAAGTGGAGACAATAATGCAATCCTAGTTATCTTAGGGAAGCAAAGAGAGTCCTGTTTGACAGCTGCTTTTAAATTAATTCTCTGAAGTTAAATTCCAGTATATTCTTCTTGGTTTTACTCCTCAGTAAAACCATTCTTCATGTTAAAAATATCCTCAACGATTTTACTTAGCCTTCTCGTGTATTTTCAGTTTTCTCAGGTCCTTCAAATCCCTCATTAGGACAATCATTTTTTGATGAAGCTAGTCCCCCTGTTGTAGTGCAGCGAATATAAGGACATACAATGTAAGAGAGTCACATATTCCTTCCCTGATTGTGTCTCCTTCCTTCCACTACTTCTCATGCCTTTTTGATTATTTTATGTGTATCAGGGAAAACAGCTGCTTCATCTATACTGTAAAGTTTCAAGGAAAGAAAGATAAACCAACTGATAATATGAAAACAGCCCTGAATTTTGACATTTCCAGGTTATAGCATATCTCAAAAGACTTGGTTCAAGCTCCTTGGCAAGGACACATCTCGTCCAAGCATCCAAATGTACATAGTGAAATATCCCTTTGGTGGGGAGCCCAGAAAATTGTTTTAATTACCTAAATTGTCAGTAGATTATGTGACTTGATGTTACGCATTTGGGGGCTCTGTCAGTCTTTTGTAACATAAGTACAAGCAAATCCATCCATACATATAATATCCTGCTAAAATCCTGGATTTACTTACTTATTTATTAAGAATAGAATGCTCTGCAGAGGAAAGCCACTGTGGTTTATTCTAATTTAACCTTTAGGAAAATTAAAAAGGTCCTTTTGTTTCTTTTGGCTTCCGCTTCTTTTAAGAAAAACCGTTAGCCCTTTTTATTTTTCCTGGTTTTATAGTGTGCTCTTTGTTTAGTTTATTACAGGCTACTTTTG
Source organism: Mimophis mahfalensis (assembly GCA_032468015.1). Lineage (NCBI taxonomy): Eukaryota > Metazoa > Chordata > Lepidosauria > Squamata > Mimophis > Mimophis mahfalensis. The sequence goes on along the minus strand of JANHFR010008057.1, from coordinate 8,660 downwards.
AAACATTGACAGCAAAAACTGAGGTCGGGATGTTTAAACATACAAATTAAACAATATTTTGGACTTTGAAAGTCTGTTTTCCCTCAGTCCATAAATGAAAAGTAGAGCTTGTACCACTATCATTAGAATCAGCACCGAGACAATAGCAGCCATTAACTGAACCTTGTGGGCATCATCTGGAAAGTTCTTTATATTCCTGGGGGGAAAATATTATTTTGAATGCATAAGCACTAGGGCCTCTAAACACTAAGCCAAAGAATACAATGGAGTAACTACTTAAGCCAAATGTAATTAAATACTGAAAATAAACAGGAAGTGGACCCAAACAGACCATGTTTTGTTTCTGCTTATTTCATCTAGTCCAAAGATTGTGTTCTCCCAAATTTCACCCTGAAAACACGTTAGTCTCATCTAGCAACAATACATATTTAATACTAGCATCATTTCAAGAGCATATTTCAGTCACATTAATTCAATCAAAGGACCCACAAGTTCATAATTCTGAGAAGACATATGGAAGTCTATCTCTGTATCTCTCCCTTTGCTCACTTGACCTTGCCCTTCCCTTGTTCCATCAAGACACCCTCCTGCCCATCATTGGAATTGCTAAGTAGTGGCAGAAGCATCACTGTGCAACTAATCAAGTTTAGTAGGGTTTGTAAGGGTCCAGCAGATGGAAATGGAGAAGAACCTAGAGTACATATAATCTATTAGCCATGACATTCCAGGAGTGTTTGTTAAATTTATTCATTTATGTACTTAATATAAATGTCTCTTTGGTGCATTTAAAATGGCTGAGTAGGCCCAGGCCACACCACACTAACAAACAGGCGATAGCCTGTTTGCTGCCAGACAGATTTCAACTGTCCTGGATAACCACATGATGTGTCAATCATCATTAGTTTGGAAGAGTATAAATATGGGAAGCCCCACTCCCAGCCTTGTGGTGGCTGTGTAGTAGCAATGGGGCTCTGTTGCTCATGTATTCTATAGCCTTTACTTTCTGTTTCACTTTATAAGACTGACTACCTCATGCTTGATGTATATCACTTGTAAATAAACCTGCCTTCTTCTGAACAACGTTTGCCTTGGCCTCCTGACTTCATCTCTGTTATGATCCATCAACCTACAACCAGTTGCAAGGTTTCCTATTTAGTTGTTAAAAGAGATAGCAGAGTAAAGACTGCTCTGCAATAATCCCAACAGTGTTCATGCTTCCAGATGTTTTAGTCAACCCTTCCTGCAACAAGTATCCAGAATACACTCTTGAGTTGTACAAAATAAAGGCAGGATATACATCTATTTTTTCCCCTAGTAATATAATAAAAAAATAAATTATATACACACATATTGATATTGTTCTTGAATGTATTTTCAATCCATGCAATTGCTAGAGTTTTAAGTCTATAAAGGAACTTTTTTTAAAAAAAACCAGAAATTCTGTTTATATTTGTTAATGGAGATGAACTGCCAAAACTAAACCACTAAACCTTTTAGGAACATTAGATTTTATGAGTAATTCATCTACTAAATCTTCAAAGTAGCATGTCACAATAATTCTGGGTGAAATGAACTGCAATCATTTTTATATACTGCATCCATGGCTAATCAAATGTCCTTCTAACTCACACAGGTATTTGCACCATTGCTTAATGAGCAATGAAAGCTTTCATCATTGAACGGTTGGCTTTAGTTTTTTGTCTTCATTCAAGAAAAACTAAGGGCCTTTCTCAGCAATATCTGTGTTGGTTATGATATATTTCCTGATGTTCACTGGCCACTTTGATCTTGCTTCTGCTGCTAAGTTTCTTCCTCTTTGTTTATGCCAACGTTTCTCATTTTTAGCAATTTTAAGATTTGTGGACTGCAGTTCTCAGAGTTCCCCAGCCAGCAAGTTGAAAAACACTGGTTTAAGTGTTACTTTACAGGATAAAGTCTGTGGAAACTTGAACTTCTGGATTTTCAGAAAGATCAAAGTATGACGCTTTGTGAGCTCCTGAGAGAAAATGAGTAAAGAAAAATGCAAAATGAGAAATGAAGAAAATATCATTTTGTAAAATATAGGTCACATCTATTTAAGATGCAACTAGTGGTGTCTTCAATTTTGTTTTGCCTTTTGTTTTTAGGCAATATGTTCCTTATGTGGACACAGAAGGAAAAATTGCTTCTAGAAGTTTTATTGAACTTATATGCCGCCCTTCTCCCGAGGGACTCAGGGTGGCGAACATAATAAAAACAACAATACAAATATTAAAAAGCTATTAAATTTGTAAGTTCAATAAATTAACAAATACACCCAGATAAAATAATAAGGTAAAAGCAACCCTCCCCCCCTCAGTCCAGGTGCTTTATGATGGGAGCATACTTGTAACTTATAACGGGGAAGGCACTGAAAAGTTATGGGGCTTACCAGCAAATCCTTTACACCCAAATGATAAGCCGACTCTTCATGTAGAAAATAAATGAGAATAAATGCATGTGGCTTTTTAAAATAAATCCATGGAAACATATCCAAAAATAGATTAGTCCCAATTTCTACCCAGAATGGCCATGCTCCAAAATATTGGAGTAGGTACAAGAGCACCAGATCCAACCACCACTTAGCTGTTGACTTCGGGCTATTAACTGTTTCTAGAAGTTCAATTTGAAAATAACATTTGAGAGACAACTTGAGAAGGTAGCTTCCACTGCTGGAGGATGGGATATTAAATACAAAAAATAAATTCTAAATCTTAGAAATGTTTGGAAGGCTATACTATGAAAGAACCCTGACTAATTATCTCAAGAGCTAATTATGTTGCTCATGAATCATGTTCTTCCCACCTTCCCACCCCCAACTCTCAAGCTTGGATCACTAGAAATTGCATCTGGCTTGATTCTATTCTCATTCTTGAAGGTTTGCCATATAAGGCACTCAAGCTACCAAGCTCTAACAAGGCCTAGAAACTTCTGGGGTTTTAAAAAAATATGTTTGGAAACCAAATCACATAATACAGTGGAAGTAGAAAGTCTACATAGCCCTCTAAAAATGGCAAGATTTTGAGATGTGGAAAAAAATCAGACCAAAATAAATAATGTTTTTCCACTTTTAATATAACTTACAAACCAATTTGATTGGAAAACAAATTAATATATTTGGGAGAAAAAAACACCCCCCCCCTAGAATGTGGCTGCATAAGTGTGCACACTGTTAAACTAATACTTTAAGCACCTTTTGATTTTCTGATAGCATTCATTCTTGAGGTAAGAGCCTATCAGTATGCCATATGTTGCCTTGGGAATCTTTACTCACCCTTCCTTGGAAAAGGACTCCAGATCTGTCAGATTGTGAGAGCATTTCCTACCCACCCCACAAATTTTCACTTGGAAATATGGGCCATTCCAAAATTTGATCTTCTTCTGCTGAAGCCATTCTTTTGTTGATTTGGAGGTATGTTTTAGGTTCTCGTGTTCAGAGCTGGAATTCCTCTTTATCTTCAGCAGAAATCTTAAGGTTTTGTGCCAAAATTGACTTGGAACTGTTCATAATTTCCTCCACCTTGTCTAAAGCCCCAGTTCAAGTTGAAGAAAATCAGCCCCAAAGCATAATATCCCACCACCATGGGTATGGTGTACTTTTGAAGCACAGTGATGGTTTTGCACCAACCCTACTTTTTGGAATCATAGCCAAAAAGTTCAACCTTGGTCTCATCAGACTATAAAACACATTTCCCCACATGCTTCTGTCAGACATTTTGCAAAATATAGCCAAGTTTGGATGCTTTTCTTTGTAAGAAAATATTTCCATCCTGCCTCAGGATGGAAAGAACTCATTCATATGAAGAATATGGGAGATTGTTGCCACATGTAGTACACAAACAGTATTTCTGCAGCTCCTTTAATGTTGCTGTAGGCCTCTTGGTAGCTTCTTGGACCAGTTTTCTTGTTTTTTTCATCAATTTTGGAGCGACAATCAATTGATGGTAATGTCACTGTTGTACTATATTTTCTTCACTTATTGACTGTCTTCACCATGTTCCATGGTATACCCAATGCCTTGGGAATTATTTTATATCCTTCTCCTGATAACGAGATCCCTTTGATGTTTTTTTGTTTTTGTTTTTTGGTTGTTTGGTTTTTGCAGAACATGGCTTTTGCTATAAGAGGCAATTGAGTAAATGACAAGAAAAATCCTACTACAACTGAACAAAGCTGCATCCCTACTTATAAGAGGGTGTACATACTTAGGCAGCCGTGTTATTCTAGTTTTCATTGTTGGAATTATGAAAGGTTTTAATTTGTTCTCAACATCTCAAAAACTTGGCATGTTAACAGGAGAATGTGGACTTCTTATACCTACTCTATACTATAAAATTCCATGTGAGAAAGACAAATCTAGAAGAACAGGGACCACCCACAGTCCTGCTCTAGAAACAGAATCATACTGTATGACTCATTTATTTCGTCTGTTTGTAAATCTGATGTTGCTTTGAATAACACACAAACTCATTTGCAGGACCATTTCCCGCTGTGAGAAATAGCAATCATATCATGCAGAGGCAACAAATAAATGTTTTTTTCTGCCTTGTGTATATGTGTTCTCTTTCAGAAAAAAAAAAAGAGGGCTGTCACACCAAAGTCTTTACTAATGTATGCACATGTTTCAAGATTGCCTTATTACTGCAGCCAACAGGCTTGCAGGAAATGTCAAAATAAAGCAGAAGCAATTAGTCAGCTCCTGGAGTTTGACAGCAAGTACATCTGAGGGGTGTGTATGTGTGTGTGTCTGTTTGTGTTTGTGTTAAACATTTTTCAAGTACATTTCACCAATCTGCATAACCCCAATTTAGACCACAGTGAACTGTGAATCTTCCCTATTGAAGCAGAAAAAAAATTCTCTGTGCCTTTTCATTTCTACGTCCATTTATCACACAGCACATAACTATGAGTTTGTACTTCTTATAATTGCTGAATTGCACTATGAGGACCTTATTCTGTTTTTAAAATACCATCTGCTGTAAAATGTGACTTAGTCATTCTGCTACCTTACCCCAGTTTCTTAACTGATAACTTACGGATGATACATCCTGAGCACAAAATTAATCAAGCAATAGTTAACACTGAGCCATCCATGAAAATGTTGAATAGATCGGTCTATTTTGTAAAATATTTGTTTTAACTGCTTTTGTTAAAACAAGAACCAGTTAGCAGGAGGCAACCAAACAATATAATAAATGCAATTATGTTCTGTGGAGCATGTGGAAAAAGATTTTGAAAACATATGCTTGACCATTAGTAATTGTAACACATAAAATAAAGTCACACAGATTAAAATCTTTCCAAAGTTCCATGAATAAAATACAAAGAGCAAAATTTTCTCAACCTGACCAGAGGAGTTGTCTCTCAGATGCTACAATAGAAAATTCAACATACTTCATCTAGTAACTTTATTGAATCAATCTTCCAAATATACCTAAAATCTTGGAGTCAGGTATTACCTGCAGCATACAATTACAGTAGAACCTCTGGTCACAACCAGCATTCATTCCATAACTTTGGTTGCAACTCGATTTGGTCATGACCCAAACCTAATTTTGGAAATTTGGTGCTCACCAAAAAAAAAAAAAAAAAAGGCACAGAAGGGGAAAATTGGCCATGAAAAAAATGTGAAGTTTTTGGTTGGAACCTGATTTGGTTGTGGGCAGAAGTGTTCATGACCAGAGTACCGTATTTCCCTGTATTTGCCCAAATACTGTATTTGCCTTTTAAAAGATAGGTTGTATGATTAGAAGGAAGAATAAAGGAAAGGAGAAGAAAAATGGGAAGAGGTTATACTCATATATCCTTACTGGTAGGGATGATATTTCTGCCCTAAGATATTTATAAAGTAGAATTAAACCAAGGAGTTTAAAAACAAAGTTAACAGCATTGTGGATGGGAGGTGGGAGTTAAATAAGAAACACGTTTCTGGATAATTCAATTACCTATATTTTATTAACCTCTCAGTAGGGTTTGATATACACACAGGGAGTGTGCATGAAGGAGGAAGGGCCCTTAGTTACATTTCATCATTGAATGGCATGGTAGAGTTCCGTTCCACAATGTAGTTAATGCACTGCAAAGAACCACATTTGATTCAATTAAAATGTAATTAAAATTAAAAATAGTAAATATGATGACCGCCCAGTCATGCATATATTATATACTTCATTGATTGTAGAAAGGCTTTTGATTCTATTGACTAGCACTAGCAGTAGCACTTAGGCTTATATACTGCTTCACAGGGCTTTATAGCCCTCTCTAAGCAGTTTACAGAATCAGCATATTGTCCCCAACAATCTGGCCCCTCATTTTACTGACCTCAGAAAGATGGAAGGAGGCTTAATCAGTTTGAGCGACTTGACCTGAGTCAACTAAGTCATCTCACACAGGAAGATAGGTAGCATATAAATTTAATAAATGAATAAATAAGCCAAGCTTTTGGTAAACCAGAAGGGCCAGGTTACAGACAGATAATCTCAGAGAAAATCTACCTATGTGATTGCTAAGTGTCAAATTGCCAACACTGACTTGAGTTTGAGTTTGAGTTTATTGGAACGTATATGCCGCCCTACTCCTGAAGGACTCAGGGCAGCTTACAACAATTAAAAAACAGAAAATACAAAATTTTAAAAAGAATTAAACTAACAATTCCATAAACCCAATAGACATTAAAAGCCAATTACGACACTATAAAATTTAAAACCAGTTAAAACCCAAAAAGTCAATCCAGGCTGGCTTGTTGGAAAAGCCAGATCTTCAGGTCACGGCAGAAGGACCGGAGGTCAGGGGCCGCCCAGAGCCCGAGGGGCAACTCATTCCAGAGGGTCAGTGCACTCACAGAGAAGGCCCTCCCCCTGGGGGTCACCAGCCAACACTGTCTGGCTGATGGCACCCTGAGAAGACCCACTCTGTGAGCGCGTACAGGGCGATGGGAGGATGTATCTGGCAGAAAGTATTCCCTCAAATACCCTGGACCTAAGCCATGTAGGGCTTTATAGGTCATAAACAGCACCTTGAAGTGCACATGGAAGGCAACCGGCAACCAATGCAGCTCGCACAGGTGGGGTGTAACATGGGAGTATCGGGGTCCTCCACTACCCACGCGGCCGCATTTTGCACCAGTTGAAGCTTCCTTGTGCTCCTCAAGGGCAGCCCCATATAGAGAGCATTGCAGTAGTCAAGGTGAGAGGTGACGAGGGCATGAGTGAGCGTGGATAGTGCATCTCGGTCCAGGAAGGGGCGCAACTGGCACATGAGACAAACCCATGAGAATGCCCCCCTGGTCACAGCTGTTAGATGTTCGTCCAAAGTAAGCCGTGAATCCAGGAGGATGCCCAAGTTGCACGCTCGTTCAGAGGGGGGGGGGTACCACCTCCCCCCCATTACCAAAGATGGAACATCCTGGACTAAACGAGATGCCGGTATCCACAGCCACTCTGTCTTAGAGGGGTTGAGTCTGAGCCTGTTCCTCCCCATCCAGACCTGCACCGCTTCAAGATACCAGGACATCATGTTGAGGGCATCACTGGGTTAGTTTGGAGTGGAGATAAACAACTAGGTATCATCTGCATATTGATGATATCTCACCCCAAAACCATGGATGATCTCACCCAACGGCTTCATGTAAATGTTGAACAGGAGGGGAAAGAGAACCGACCCCTCCGGAATCCAAGTGAGGGACCTCGGGGCCAATCTCTGCTCCCCTGCGAGCGGAGGATATATTCTGTAAGCCAGGGGTGTCAAACTCAAGGGGTGCTTAGATCTGGGCCACAGGCCCAACCTGGAAATGAGTTCTGGCTCACAGTGCCTCTGCCAAAGAAAATGGAGCTTGGGGGGCCTGTGCACAGTGCTCCCAGGCTCCATTTTTGGCTGCAATGGCCTCCTGCAACCCTCTACTAGTGAAAATGAAACTCGGGGGTGGGGCTCCATTTTCACTGGCAGAGGGTTTCAGGAGGCTGTCCTGGCCGAAAACAATGCTCAGGAGTCTCCTTTTTCTGGCAGAGCCCTCAGGCCACAGGCAACCCAACACAAGTGACGTCAGGCTGGCCATCCCTACCCTGGTCACTCTCACCCCGGCCCCTTGATGTCAAACACAACCCTGATGTGGCCTGCAATGACATCAAGTTTGACAACCCTGCTGTAAACCACGCGGAGAGGGCTATAAAGCACTCTGAAGTGGGTATATAAGTCTATGAGCTATTGCTATCTGTATGCCTACATCATTTGGTATAAGTCTGCCTCACAGACTTTTACTATCCCATCAAGGGCATACGTGAACAGGATTGGAGTAAAGGGACTGATCTATGAATGTCATGAAGTTTCAAAATTCTTCACAGTGGGAGATATAACACCCTCAGGATATTAATTAAGTGGCGGCTACAGAAATTGGTAGGAGATAAGACACGAACCTTGTATCTGCAGTATCTGCTTGAAATGTGCATTGGTTCACACTTTGTATGGAACCCTTCCTATAATTAAAAAACAAACAAACTGTTTGCCAGTCTTTGAATTGAAAGAGCCTCGGTGGCACAGCAGGATAAATGCTTGCACTCAGCTGCCGGCTGCCTGCAATTAGTGTGAGTTCAAATCCCACCAGGCTCAAGGTTGACTCAGCCTTCCATCCTTCCGAGGTAGGTAAA
>JANHFR010008052.1:239850-250486 GCA_032468015.1 Mimophis mahfalensis | reverse complement strand
CTCCTCCTCCTCCTCCTCCTCTGATTGACTTAACATAGTACAGGTACTTCTCAGATTCACTCACTCACCATTATGGAGAAGGCTATAAGTAGAAGGTTTTCTTAATACAAATTTTATTGATTTATTAAAATTGATTTATTGATTATGCTGTCCATCTCCTGCATAAGGTAAATCTGGGTGATGTACAAATTATAAAAAGAAAAGTAATTAAAATATTTAAAATTAATGCAAATTAAAATGTTAAAACTATAGAAAAAAATTAGAACTAAGAGACTCTGAGACTTACCTCATCAACCACCTCCAGTGGTGAGTGCCCCCTTGAGGCCTCAAGCCAATCAGTAAAACTAAATTTTTAATACCCTCCTGGAAGGTCAAAATGACAGGAGCAGTTCTCACTTCTGGTGGCACTGTGTTCCACAGGGATGAGTCCACACTGGAAAAGGCTCTCCTCCTTGACCCACCTGTCCGAATTCCTTAGCAGATAGATTCTGTAGCAATAGGGTGGGTTAGTCCCCTTGGGGTGAGACAGATCCTCAGATATCTTGGATCCATGCCATATATGGCTTTAAAGGTAATAACCAACACCTAGAATTGGACTTGGAAGCAAACTGGTAATCAGTGCAGCTCACATAACAGTCAGCTTACATGTCCCATCCAAGGCACCCCCAGAACTGTTCATGCTCTTGCATTCTGCGTCAGGTGTAGTTCCAAATACTTTTCAAGTATAGCTCTAAGTAATGTGCATTGCAGTAGTCCACCCAAAAGATGAATAGGGCTTGAATGACCGTGCACAAGGACTCACTACTCAAGTAAGGATATAAATCCCAGTTTCAAAAATATTTTCTTACAGAAATTATATTTTTATGTCATCTTTCCACTATCCAGCACTTTTAGCCCGGGAGACTGTTTTTACCCAAGAGGGAAAACTGGTTTGAGGTAGACCTGGTAGGCATTTGCTTCTGAAACCCTCCCCTTTTACAGTATACTTTATGTTACTAGAATTTTAAAGAATCATTAAAATTAAAAATTGCAACATGAAATTTATGTTAACATCAAATATCTAGATCTTAAAGTAGACTATTTTACAAGTGTACATTTATTTTACAAATGTGTTTAATCAATGATGCAAAGGGTGCTTGATCAACCCATTCTTCCTCCATTTACCATAAGAAGATTCTTCACCCCAAGAGTTGATTCAAGTTTTTCCCTTCAGAGTAAAATAATTTAAGTACATAAATATTACAGAATATGTACAACCTGTATACAGTTCTTGAAAAGAATATTAATTATGAGCTACTAAAAAAAGAAACTCAACTGCTAAAAGAAGTAGAATTTGGAAATACAAACCAATTTACGAAGGTATGTGCTGTGCATGATGAAACCTTATTTAAACGTAGGTACATGACTAGAATCTAAACCTTTCAGTTATTGGATGGGCTGCCTGATTATACAAAGGATTTAATCAATACTAGACTGCAGCTTTCTGTCATTCTTTGGGCTGCTATCCAGGAGGACTAGTAAAAGGTAGCTATTGCTAATAATGAATTTCTTGGATTAAATCTGTCTCAAAAGCAAATATTCCAGCTGAATTTAGTTGGAAAGCACTCTTCCTCATGTACAGTACATATCAACATTTCCTGTTGTCTTGGCAGATACAGGTTGGAACTCTGTGTGAATCTTCTGCATTTTCAAAGAGTTACAGTCCTGGAGGGACTTTTAATTGTATCATTATTCACTTTCTGAATGCTCTCAGTTGTAGCTTTTTATTCCTAGGAACATAAATTGTTCAGTGAATACAGTGAGTCAGGGGGAAAAAAAAATCATATGCAGAGGCTTGCTTTGAGTCGGTTTCTATTTAGCTCACCAGCCACATTACGCAGTCATGACTTAGAGCTCTGTTATGAATAAATAACTGTTAAATATATAACAAAGTCTTGTGGCAAGTTAAAGGAAAACAGATTTATTATGACCTTTAAGGTGCTGCAATACCCTTTCCTGTTTTTCTTTAGCATTCTAGCATGTTGCCCTCTATGGAAATTGTTAAATATAGAGATGCTTTAAAAAATATATTGCTCTTCTTAAAAAGACAGGTTTAATAATAAGACATTGGTGCAAAGAAATAAAGGTATAGGGGCATCCCAAGCCTTAATATAACCATCAAGTAGTGGCAGTGAAGGTCAAGAACAATCCATTTGGTACCAAAGTCATTTCTTTATGGTTATCTCCCTGTGCTAACTGTGACATCACAAATTTTTCCTGGTTTGTTGCTCCCCAGGAGTTGCTAATGTAACTGGCTCAAGGTCACACAGATGGCTTTGTGCCTAACTCAGTGTTCCATTTTTTAGGCTGATACCTTAACTACTGCAACAAACTAACTCGGAGGAGGAGGAGGAGGAGGAGGAGGAGGAGGAGGAGGAGGAGGAGGAGGAGGAGGAGGAGGAGAAGGAGCTGCTAATACTCCATTGCTTTTGTCTTAGAGAACCATGATTTGGAGTTTGCTTTAAAAAATGAAAGAGCCTAGAAGCTCAGGCTGTAACTGCCCTTTGATTGGCAGTTTCTAAGGAGTTTTACATGATAGAAGCAGCAGAAGATCACATGTACATGTACCTTTCTCATGATATTCTAAAATACCACAGTGACAAGGGCATTGAGGGATAACATAACAACATATTCAAGTCATCCAGTTCTACTGCAAATAGATCAAATACTTGTTTGTTTGATTGATTAACTTAATCAGTTAATCAGGTAACTCTTGGAAGCTAACAATTCTGTTGTTTTCAAGCTTCGAAAAAGGGTCCTTGCCCATCCTTTCTCTTTTCTTTCTGCTTGCCCTACTTCAAAATCGCTGTTTGTGCATGTGCTTGATTTAAACCTGTAAACAATTGTTAAGGAAATTTCCACAAAGAAGGAAAGGCAATGATACTTTACTTTAACTCTCAGAAGGGGAAAACCTAGGGTAGGCATCTCACTTTACCTTGTTAAACCCCCCTCTCTACAGAACACTTAATGCAAGTTATTATCCATATCTTGTAAACAGATAAACTTTGGGTAGTCCTCAATTTACAACCACAGCTGAGACTGGAATGACATTGTTGAGCAAAGTGGTCCTTAAGCAAAATGCCCATGTGATTGCTTCTGTCAACAACTGCAATCCTAACACTCCTGGTTGTGGTTGTTAAGTGATCTTGTGAGTCATTAAACGGAAGCAGTCCTAGGTAAGAAGCAGGGTATGGGAGTGGGTGGTGGAGATCCTGGGAGGCTCTGCTCAGGAGGTAAAAATCCTCCCTGCTGAAATCAAAGCAGGATTTCCACTTCCTGGATGGAGACACACTTGCACACATCCTGCACCAGGTCTCTTAAGGCCACCCTCATCTCCTGAGGCTCCTTCCCATACCACACTGCCTCTCTATTCATGAACTGAAAATCCTCACTTTTGAATTTCAGGCAGGATTTTCAGCCCATGAGCAGAGAGAGACTTGTACGCAGCCTACACCCAGGCCTCCCCTACCTGCCAGAGGCACCCTACACTCCTAACCATATTATGCTGCCTCTTCTTGGATTTTGGTTCCTCTCATCTTTGGGGGATGCCTGAAAGATTTAAGTTTGCTTCTGTGCATTCCTTTGGTGGGATGCAGGAATGGAGCTTAACTATTTTGGATTCCTGTTTTTACACCCCACCAGAGGAGTTCAGCTCCCCTTGGAAACCAGCTCCCTCAGACAACACCCATAGACGAGCGGGAATCCTCTCAGCAGTTGGAACACTTCGCAACCTCCCCTGCTGGCTTCCCCAATGACTTTCTGAGGAAGCTGGCAGAGAAGAATGCAAATGGTAATCACATGATTGTAGGGCATTTGGCAATTAATTCATTAAGCTAGAACAATTAATCAGTGGAATGAAGTTGTGGATGCTGGAGGTTTTAAGAAGAGAGTAGACAATCCTTTGTCTAAAATGATATAAGGTTTCCTACTTGAGCAGGGGTGGTGGTGGAATAGAAGGCTTCAAGGTCCCTTCCAACTCTGGTATTCTGTTAAGCAACTGATCAGGCTGCCTGTGTGAACAGGTTATCAGACACCCAGATCACAATCATGTAACCACAAGGGTAGTGGTGAACATTTTGTGGTAGCCAAATTTATGGGCTGAAAAAACACTGTTTCAGGGGCTTTTATGATTAAACAACTAGTCATAAGTTGAAAACATAAACCTGTAAATCAATAAGACATTGTAAACAAAGGAGAGAAAATCACAGAAACAATGACAAAGGGATCATATTGATAAGTTCTTAGGTATCAAGAAGTTGGACTGTTTACAATAATTAAGAAGAATGCTTATTCATGTTATTTATTGAAATGCAGACACTTGGAGAAAGGCTTGGAGAACATAAACAGGAAGGGCTTTAAGCAATGTATTTTTGTGAATAGGTAGAGGTCAATCTTAGCAGAGCTCCAGAACACTTACTCTCTTCTGTGATGGGGAAAACTTCTAGCAATACTGATATGCAGCAGGATAACGATGAAAAAGTGGGAAGTAGGAATTCAAGAATAGAGGAACAAGAAGGAAGAAATTAAATGCAAACACATTCTTTTCTAAAACTCAAGCTGGCCATAAATAAAACAGAGGGAATAAGAAGAGGGTTTTCTTTAAATCATGATAACATGAAAGTAACACAATAAGTAGAGAAAAGATGTAAGCATATAAAACATAACATCTTATAGCACACAATTGTTAAATGAAACCAAAAGTCAGTTTAGAGTGCATGCTGGCTGGGGAACTCTGGGAGTTGAAGTCCTCACATCTTAGAGTTGCCAACACTGAGAAACACTGGTCCATTCTATCTTTCTGCTTTATATCACCCTCCCTTCCAGTTCTGCTAAGTTGCTGTTTATGTAGCAGCAGGAAATCTTACAGTTATCATATTAAGCAATTTTCTCCAGAGATATAATTTGAAAACTCTCTTCTTTCCTTGATTTACTGTAGCATTTAGTCCCAAACCTCTGACTTTTTCCTTGCTTACCATGAACTTTAAAAGGAAATCTTAGAAGTTCAGCATCTCAAATATTTGAACTCCGGAATTGTTACTAAAATCCAAATCACAATTAACTGATAAACCATTTGGGATTGTGTGACATGCTGAGCTTGGCATTCTTCTTGCAAATGGTTCATTACCAACCTAGGTAACACTGACAGTGCTTTGACATAAGGGAATGGGATTTCCTGGATTTTTTGTGGCAGCTTGGTCTACCTGTTTTAACATTGTTGCAGTTTGTGTGTCCTTTTCTGACCGGCACTTGCATGAATACCAAGTGACAATCAGAAGGCATAAAATTATTAAATTTTTTTAGGAGGGGGTACAAAAGTTTTTCCTTCATAATGTTTTATTTATGTTTTATTAATAGCAGTTTATCTTCCAGTTTGTTTTTTGAATCTTTATTCTCATGTGATTTTTCATTAAAAATTGTTTAAATGTAACAAAAAAAAACCTTACATTTTACTCACACAGACACATTTAACTACTATTTGAACTGAACAACTCTACCCTTTTTAAAATATGCCAAATCCAAAAATGCAAAATAATTTCTAGAGGCTTGGCATTTTGATCAATCAGCTTTTAGAGATATATAAACTATTTCTGAACATAAGCAAAGGCCAAAGAAGAAAGCTAACGTATCTTCCCTTATCAACCAGCAAATAAATGGAAACCAGGACAACAGAAGAAAAGTCATTTAAAATAGAACAATACAGCCATCCAAGCCAGGTAGTCAAACAGGCATTTCAACCTTGAGCTATTCTCTATTGTGATAGGTCTGGATATGGGCTAGACCATGTCAAATTTAGGTTATATGCTCACGATGAAATGTTCTTTCATAATGATGGTGGTGGTGATAATGATGATATATCTGCAACAGCAACAAAACAACAAAACCACTGCACACACACACAAAAAATGTAAGAAAACTTGCTGTGTGTGCTGAAGGAAGATGTTGATGGTATCAGTGAATAAATAGTACATCTGAATAAATAAGAGGCAGGCCTTTGTTGCTGCATGAATTTGGAAAAAAATGAGGTTAAAAATCATTGATTGCATGTTTTACTTCAAATTTGTAATAAAGACATTTGAAACACAAATATTTGAGAGTTTCCAATGGTGTATTGCATACATTATCACTGTAACTAAGTCCATCCAATTTGTTCCATGTCATCTTCTTTTTTCCTTCCATCTCTTGGAGCATTAGAGCCTTCTCCAGAGCTAGATTGTCACATGTGTCCAAAGTAGGATGATTTGAACCTGGTCATTTGTGCTTTGAATAAGAACTCTGGTTGATTTGTTTGATGGTCCACTTGCTGCTAGAGAATGTATGTTAGTGTTTTAAAACTCAGGCTGAATAACTTTATGAAACATAATATATTTTATTTATTTATTCTCTTTCTATCTCTTCTCTTTCTTTTCTTCCTTTTTGGTTCCTTTTCTCCCCCCCCCCCCCGGAATGTGAACTAACAAAATAAAAAGAAAGTAAATAATTGCTTTTTGCAATATGTAGGAATTCCCAGATATTCAAGTCAATAATAGAAAGCACAATCTAAAGTTCTGAAAATCAATAAACATTTTTTGTTGTTTCATCAGACAGGGGAAAATAAAACATCCCAAATTACAAAATTTACCTGGAAAGAACAAGTTTTTATTTTTATAATATTCCCTTCTTTTTCATGTGAAGGTCCCACTTGCACCATTACCCCAGAAGTACTCCACGGTGTAATTATGACATATAATTGGAATCACCATTTCACCGTCACCAATGATAGTTGTGGTAATAGTATGCAATTTCAGGCTAAGGTGGAGCTCAAAATAGGCATCTGTCAAATAAATGGTTTGTTCATTTGCAAAACTTTTCTATCAATAATAATTTGCTATAACACAGAAGCCATACTTAATGATAAGAATTCGACATAGAAATCAATTATTAAAGATAGTCAAATAGCAGCCAAAAAGCCATCTGTTGGATATGCTTTAATTTGACTTTCTGTACTGAACAAGAGGTTAGACTCCATGACTTTAAGGACAAATATTACTGCTTTTCTAACTTATGAAGAATTTGATTTTGAGGGGTGTTGACAAGCTCATTGCAAAAGACTGAAAAAAAAGTCCAGGTTTATATAAGTATTTTATTGATTTGTACTCACCAGTGAAGATAAGGTTATGAAAAAGCAAATATGTGAATGCATCATGACATTTTCATATCTCAGGAAAGGCAAAAAAAAAAAAAAAAAGCTATGTCTGTACCTAAGCTTCTTTAGCTTGGTCATAAATTAATGCACATCATTACTTCTTAGAGTGGAAGTTCTGGAAATAATTGGTATTGTTAAGCTGCTGAAACAAGGTGCAACAATAATAACAGCTATAACAGCAAACATTTAAACTCTGAACAAGCTCAATGAGCCTAAAATGGGAAGCAACAAACAAAAGTATCTTTGCAGGTTTGGTTAGATATCATAGATATCAGTAATGAAATATCAATATCTTCCAGAGAGAATAACATTTATTTCAGGCTTACTGTGATCCTTTTTTTGAGATGTCTATTTCAATTTACTGTATTATTTCTGCTTCCTCTGGCAATTCATATAAATTATTGCTACGAAGCCACAGCCCTTACACAAATGACTTCTGCCCCTGACTAGGAGGTCCTTTGTAGAACTACCAAACTTACCAGCCATTTGAATAACTCTCTTCGTATTTCAAAAGATACAGTGGCTGTAGGGAGCAAAGTGAGGGAAACCAACCCAGCAGGCACTTAATGGTTAATTCTTTGCTGATATGTCAAATTGCATTGGTTCACCATGACTTAATCTTTGATGGTCAAGTTTTAGGGCACTGAACTATTCTCCTTCTAGCTAACCCCAGCTAACCATATCTAAAAAAGATACAAGAGAAATGTTTTAAAAAGTTGCTGTGGAGGAACTCTTGGAAGAAATATTCCCAGAATGACACAGTTGCAGGTGTTTTAATGTTTCTTCATTATAGTCTGTGGATGAATCTTTTTTTAAAATAGAATCCCAAATTTGATTTAACTGAATCATGCCCTCTTCAGATCTCTCCAGTTCTAACTCTCCAATCAGGGCTGAATTGCAGAAGCCTAATTATAAGTAGTAATGTTCCATGAACTGATGAAAGTAAAGGGAAATAGTCTATTTCTTCTGAATGATTCATTGAAATTACATGTATTTTCAACCGGAAGGAAGGAAGGAAGGAAGGAAGGAAGGAAGGAAGGAAGGAAGGAAGGAAGGGAAGAAGACAAATTATGGCATAATTAGAATTTCATGATAGTTAATTTAGCAACTTGGTCTTG
The DNA here is from genome assembly GCA_032468015.1 of Mimophis mahfalensis. Taxonomy (NCBI): domain Eukaryota; kingdom Metazoa; phylum Chordata; class Lepidosauria; order Squamata; genus Mimophis; species Mimophis mahfalensis. The sequence continues at coordinate 242,146 of JANHFR010008052.1, read as the reverse complement.
AAAAGAAGCACAATAGCAAATTGTGATAGTTTTCTACCCTCCAAAGAGATTTTAACAAGAATTTTAAATTTAAAACAGGCTATGAAATGATCATTGAATTCCATCCAATAATGTGAGAACAAGTTATATAGTAATATACTGAAAATCCATTTCATAAGCCAATATTTTTGTGGAAAGAACAATATATGGAATTTATCATTTTCCTTTCAGGGACAAATGTAGATTGGGCTTTTTTAAAAGTTCCGTCCCTAGGAGCATATCGGAGAAATTTTGCAATAAATGGCCGAGGATTATCAACTATATGAAAATGAGATACTCAGTCATAATGAATCCTCTCAACTGCTAATTGAACCCTTCCTCACAGGCTAATATTTCCAGTATTCATATTTTAACAAATATAATAGACTGATCCTTCTTTTATTTTGGAATAAGACTGACTTTGTCATAAATAGTCTTATTAATGTTTATTAAATATACTGTAGAGGTATCAACAAGCATCTCACAATCTATCAGTAGAAGAAGATAATTCCACAATTTGGGACCCATATCCTCCATTTTGCAGTTTCTGCTTGGTTTGGATGAAAGAGTGGCTGTTACTGAGAAACAAAAGGCCTTTGAGAGTACAAGGGCATGACTTGAGATTTAGGTGGCATGGCTATTTAGGAAGTGATAATGCTAAGATTAATTTAGATTTTAAATATGCAACAGCTATAAATCCAGGTTGTGCCCAAACATACTTCTGTAGATTTCAGAATGAAAGGCATTTTATAGAAGAGAAATTATAATTAAAGAAATGACTAACTTATTGTGATAAATTAGAATTTTGTCAAGGAGCATGCAATTTAAAATCAGCCAAAAACCTGACAACAGAAGGATACACTTGTCAGTGGTTTTCTTTTTCTTTTTTTATAAAAAATAAACCTTTATTGAGTATTTACAACATAAAATTACATTTAAACAATACAGTACAACATACATACATGACTGAGGGCTGTTTCACCCCCTACATAGATAAAATATGTAAATTAATATCATCCTATTATGACTTGTATTATCTCCATCATGATGTATCTTAATTCCTATCCTTCCTTTATATCTTATTTCCTAAATCAACACTATATACTTAGCAAGCAGTCTATTCTCTAAACATTCAGTTTATATATCCCCTCTGTTCTATTTCCTTAATATTCTTCCCTCTTTCCCAGTGGTCTGCAAACTTAAACACTCAAAGAGCCATTTGGAGCCATTTTCCACAGAAAAGAAAACACCAGGAGCCAATAATTTAACAACCGGTATGACTGGGTGGGTGTGGCCAACTCAACATCACTCACTCCCACTCAGTCACCTCCTGCTCTGGAATATGGAGTGAGTCTCCATCCCCCACCATCACCCTTACCTTCTCAGGCCAGGCGAGGAGTGACAGGGAGGGGAGGGCAGGGGCCAGTCAGTGGTGGGATCAGCCGACAGGGAGCTGCAGCAGAGGGCCGAAAGAGCCGCATGTGGCTCTAGAGCCACAGTTTGCAGACCCCTGCTCTATCCTATTGTAGCACTTATCCCAACTCTTGTTAAATATTGATTCTTGCCTATCCCTCAATATACAGTCATCCCTCGACCTACGAACACCCAGACTTGTGAAGATTTCAACCTACAAATGGGGAAACCACTGGTGCTTTTAGCTGTGGCTTCCCTGACTTCCGAATGACAGCCACAGTTTCCTCGACTTACGATCCGGTCCCCAATAGCTGAAAAAGATCTTTTTTAATTTTAATTTTTTTTTTTTGGTGGAAAAATAATTTTGAGGTGCACTTTGCATGCCTTTAAAGTACACCTCATAAAGAGGTTTCCACAAAAAACTGGGAGTCTAGGTCTTTTTCCCAGGCTCCGGAACGAATTAATCCCTTCCCAATGCATTTTAATGGGAAGCCACTTTTTCGACTTCCGAATTTTTCTACTTCTGAAAATGCATTCAGAACGGATTAAATTTGTAGGTCGAGGGATGACTGTATATGTAAGCCTGTCTGATTCAGCGCATAATAATATTTTATTGATAATTAGTTGGTCTGGTGGTATTTCCTTCCCTTTCCAAACTTGCACATATGCGATTCTTGCTGCTGTGGTAATGTGTATAAAGAGATACCATTTGGCTTTCCCTATGCCACTGGCCAAATCCTGAAAATGAAACTTAAATATTTTGGACACCAAATGAGAAGAAAGGACTGACTGGAGAAGAGCCTAATGCTGGGAAAAACTGAGGGCAAAAGAAGAAGAGGACGACAGAGAATGAGGTGGCTGGATG
>JANHFR010008052.1:193869-204044 GCA_032468015.1 Mimophis mahfalensis | reverse complement strand
ATAATAATAATAATAATAATAATAATAATAATAATAACAACAACAACAACAACAACAACAACAACAACAACAACCAGGACCAAATACCTTACTACTGCCTCTTTTACTGGAGAAAAAAAGTATACCAACTTTAAGAAACAATCTGATCTCACAGAACTAAAAGGGTTAATGTTTAATTTAGATAAGAGATTACACATGATTAATTTCCCCAGAATGTTTCCCCACTGTCAATAAATTATTATTTAGCTCTTGAGAAAATGTAGAATATCAAGAAAATGTGAAATAGGGAACCAGGTTTTTGGGATTACAGCTTCCAATATTATTAAACATTTACAATGTTTTGTGAGAATTGCTGCTCAAAATATTTAGATTGTATCATGGGGAAAAAAAACTGAGCTCTTAATTATTTGTTTGGAAATTGTCTCACTCAGAAAATAAAGAGGGTGAAGTAGTGAGGTTAGTTGTCTCATCTAACCCACTTGAATGGGCACAAAGTGTACAAGGACTCTGCAGTGCCAGTGCACAATTTACCTTAGAATGATACATCTCCCTCTCTCTTTTCTTCTCTCTCCTCTCTCTCTAAAACATTTATATAGCCAACCATCCTTCAGTTAATTCTGGGTGGCTCCCAGACTCCCCCACAAATTATTTTAAAACCTGAAAACCACTCAATTAAAACATAAAACATTAAAAAAAAACAATAAAAATAAAAACCTGGCAACAGTCAATGCAAATATATCATCATCTGGTCTCCCAATGCTTGGGGGGAAAGCCAGATCTGTAAGGCCTTGAAAAGGCTAAAAGGATGGAGGCCTGCTGAACTTCAGGGGACGATATATTCCATAGTGCAGGGGATGCCACAGTAAAGGCATGCTTCTGAGGTCCCACCAGATGAGAATATTTAGGAGAATGGGCTAGGAGCATGCCCATCTTATCCGACCTGGTATGATTGATAGATGTCTTTAGGAAAATGCAGTCTTGCAGGTAGTATGGCCCTGTGCCATATAAAGCTTCAAATTTGGTGACCAACACCTTGAATTGCACTAGGAAACAAACTGAAAACTAATACAGCTTCTTCAATAGAAGTGTTACATGCACAATCCTAGATGTCCCTATTACTATATATGCCCTTATATACGCTGCTGTGTCCCATGTTCCTCCCATTGCAGTACACCAAATGGGAGGTCACCAAGGCATGGGTGACTTTGAGAAAGGCCTTCCAGAATTTATGCAATTGGTGCACCAGACAAATCTGTGCAAATGCCTCCCTAACCACAGCTGCCATCAGCTCCTCAAGCAGGAGCAGTGAAGCCAAGAAGACCCTCAAATTGCACACCAGCTGAGTCCAGGGAAGTCCCCTCCCTGTCGAGATATATACCAATAACTCTGCAACCAAACATGGATTCTTTGGATGAGAAATGTTAAGATTTTTATTGTCAAAGACATTCTGCCCAGCCTTCATCTATTTTATCTAGCTAGCTCTCTACTTAGCATAAAAACTGCCTGATCAGCATAGGAAGATCACTTGCTCAAATCTAGTATTTTGGGTTCAACAGCTAAAGAATAAACTTGCCCATTAAATTTGTCATGTTTCAGTTTTATGATATAGACATTAAAAAACAGATTGGATCATGAAAGACATAAGTAGACAGCAAACAAATTATCATAGTTCAATAATAATATAGAACTGTCATTTCAGATGTGTATATGAGTGCTGTTGATGGAAGTTTCTGCAATTTTCTTTCCTAACTGCTCACTAACATCCTAGTATATACTTTGATCTTAGCTGAATACTTTGATATTAAGCTCTCTTTGAGAGTCTTTCTATTTATTTTGAGATTAAAGATTTATTTTTCTTTAGAAGCCTAGACCATCAGTTTCTAAACAGCCTACCAATGACTCAAGAGAATCAACTTGAATAGGGGCTACTAAAGGCCTATGTGACCAGATGGGATGGCAGAAGAATAGTAGCTTAGCTCACAGATCTCATGCCATCAGATCCTGTATAAATTTTATATTTCTAACATTCTAATTCAGAAACTGGCTTGGAGCCCTTGGTAGGTAGCCAGTATAAATACAATTAATTGCCTTCTAATTCTTGCTTATACCAAGAGAGCATAGTATGATGGGCAGTATACATGTATCTTTCAATTAATTTTATCAATTGCTTTATATTAGATCATTTGACACATGTTAATTAGAAAACTATTGAACATCCCCTTCTACTTCCTATTTGTGTCTCCAAGGTAGTACTGTGTCAAAATCTATCCTCCAGATTTTCTGAAAGATCTCTTCCTCTGTGGAACAGGCTTCATCCTTATCCACTCCCATTAATAAGGTGCTGCAGAATGACTTTTGAGTTTCATAGTTGTTATTTTTAATTCTATTTTTGTTGCAAATGAACTTTTTCCCCCTTTTTTATCATTAATCTTTCTATTTTCCATAATCTTCTGAAATCCTGTACTTCCTGATCTGAAATCACAAGCTCACTACAGACCTTTGGAGAGATATTTTAATTTTTAAAGAAAACTATTTATTTTCTACTAAATTGAATAAGAGCGGTTGAAAACAATAAAATGAAAAAAAATATCTCTATTGCAATTTAAAGAAATCTAACAAGAATTTTAATGGAAATTTATTTATTTGTTTGTTTGTTTGTTTATGGGATTTATATGCTACCCTATCTCCCAAAGGACTCAAGGCAGCTCACAAAGATAAATAACACAGCATAGAAAAGTTAAAAGATTAAACCATTAAAAGATTAAATGACGTATAATTTGCCAAAATATATTTTGTCATACATATGGACTATTAGGAATGATAGAAACCTACTACTAGCCATTATAATTGTTTGTTAAAGAAAATCTCTCTCTCTCTCTCTCTCTCTCTCACACACACACACACACACACACACACTCACTCACTCACTCACTCACTCACTCACTCACTCACTCACATACACACCAGAATATTTAAAATTAGAGTTATCTTTAAGCTAAGAATAAACTTCATGGAGCCAGGATTCTAACTCTGAGCAAACTATGAACTTTGGATGGTGGCAATTCAAGATAGCTTTTAAACAGGTGGATGTCTCTGATTCACTCTACTTCAGCAAGTGGCAGTACGTGGCTGATTTTTTCAGGCTTTGAAAATTAAACAGGAATATCATACTTGGCTCTTTCCTGATATGAACCCATTCCTTTGTAGATTTCAGAAAGAACTGGCATAGTCATACCCCACTCAGCATCAAGGATGCATCTGTAGAGATGGTCAACATTTTTCAGTATCTGGGGATGCAGATAACTAGCCATCTGAGTTGGGCCCTCAACACATGATCTTTAGTGAAGAGTGTGAACCAGTGTCTATGTTTCCTATATCAGATAAGGAGAGCACAACTTTCGCCTTCTCTCCTGGTCACTTTTTACAGGCACGATTTGAGAGCATTTTAACAAACTGCACCCCTGTTTGGTTGGTGGCATCAGTGCCTCAGATAGAAGGTCCATACAGAGAGTGGTAAGGATAGCGGAAAAGATTATAGGAAGCTCACTTCCTGTCATTCAGGATACTACTTATAAGCACTATATGCTTAGAGCTCAAAGCATTGTTAATACCACACACACCCACTTTATGATCTGCTCCCCTCTGGGAGGAGGTTTCAAAGTGTTTCTAGCAGGACTACCCGATATCTGCAACAGCTTTGTTCTCAATGCCATCTATCAGGTAAACTTGCAAGGTTCGTTATTCTCGCTATGTACATATATATACATCTGGACTAGACTCTGTTGTTTTTCTGTGTCATATAATATATGTGGGATATGGGTGTATGTATATATGTATGTATGTATGTATGTATGTATGTATGTATGTATTTATTCATTTATTTATTTGTCATGTTTATGTAGTGTATATTGAGGTGGTGACCCTTGGAGAGCTGTTTGCAACAAAATTTCATTGTAATGTATGCAATTAGTGTACAATAAATTTATTCTAACTCTAAGTTGTCTAAGTCTATTCAAGGCCATACACAAATGTTTGAAGTTTACTGGTCATGCATCTTTGATTTATAAGTATTGGTAGATCATTTTCAAATATACATTTTCTCAGAACAACTGCACAAATTGAACCATAGATTAGTAAATTGCTTTGGGAACAATCCAGAATATCTTTAGTAATGTTGAAATAGTGTGAAGTACACAATAGCATTAGAAAACATGTACCAAATACAGAATGCCATACAAAACTTTAGTTAGGTAATCATCAAATTAAGCCTAGTGGTACAAGCATTTCAAACCAGGACTATATTGAAAATCTTAATTATCTGCATAACTTGATGGGAACAGATGATTATTGAGATATTAGATACCTCGTTCCCAGACAATTATCTTGTTCCTTGGAGGATTTACTTGATAATGGAATATTTAAATTCCTTTACTCCTTGACTCTTCCTAACTTCATCAAATCTTCCATTCTTTTGCTGTTACAGTTATATCAATTACAGATAGTTTTGGAAGAAGAAAGGTTAAATTCAAATTCTTGCAGCAGTTTGTTGCAGGTTCTCCTTTTTATAATGTGCTGTCTTAAATAGCCCTTGGGTCCTGTAATAGCTAAAGTGACTTTGGGTCATCTTGGGTCACTGAACAGATGGTTAAAATGAAATTACTATGTTTTTACCTAGCTGTGTAACTTACATTTTTATCATCTATTGTATATCTAATAACACATTTGAGCATTGAGACACTTGATGCTCCCCTAGATGTCTGTCATATCTTTAAATTATATCTCCAGTTTAAAATATACATTTTCTACCTACCTTGCTTTAATATAGCAGAGGATTAGATTCCAGCAGAACAGAAGCTAATTTGTGGGTTTAACAGAGACATGGATTCAACACAGTCATAAAATCCTTTTCCGAAACACTAAACACACATTACTATTGCTATAAATCAACTGGCTTTTACTATTATTTCTCTGGTCTCTTTTTTTTATTTAGTTCACTAATGACAATGCAGTATTTATTGCCATTTAATTGGTCATTGTTTTGGGAACAAGATACTATTCTTAATTACTTAGAAGGAAGGCTGAAGAAGTTGCACAAATTAGCTTAAATATCTTCCGCTTCAGCAGGGGGTTAGACTAGAAGACCTCCAAGATCCCTTGCAATTCTGTTATTTTGTTAGTGGGAAGAGTGTTACTAGTGCAGGGCCACTCAAACGCAGCCACATGTCATTGCCCAGAAGACTTGACCAACCAGGAGGGGTATTGAGCCAGGATTCAGTTGCCAGAGCTCCAAACTGCAAGGATCTTATCCTCTTACTGATAATCAACCTCAGAATCAAGTAATGAGAGAGTTGAAAACCTCCCCAGATAATCAAGGCAAGACTTCCCTTGGTCACTTCAAGGATCTGTTCAGCTACAGTCTGAGGAACTAAAGTTTGAACTACTTTATCTAACAATTGTCAAGATCTTTCTACAAAGCAGCCCCACAAGGGCTCCTCTAGACTTTACCCTGGAGAAACTTGATCATCTGCAACAGGGCCACGAGCTGGCTCTCTGCAGATATAATAAAAGCAGAGAAATAAGCTCAATATATGCCGTAATGAAGGCTCACTTTGTGGTCAACTACTTTCAATATCTTTCAACATTGCATTCTAGGAATCATTTGTGTTGCTTCATCTCTCAGACATTCCATTTGAAGTGCACTGGGTCCATCAAGTACCTGGGCAGTTTTATGAAATAGGTCCCACCTTTCTGCTTCCTTAATCATTTTGATATGGCCAAGTGAGTATCAGTTGATCTTATGAAGAAAAACATTGCTCTCCAATAACTTATTAAAATATAAAAAGTAGTACAAGTATCTGTAGTCTTTTTTTTTTTTGGGGGGGGGGTTGTTGTTGTAAATAAAGACAATTGCAGATTTTTCCAGGGAGAGAACATCGAAGCATGGTGATAAGGGTAGACACCCAAAGATGGAGGAACAAGAGTAGAGCAAAGAGTAAAGGGTGAAAGTAAAGTGAAGTAAAGTGAAGTCAGAGAGAAAGGAAGAAAGTATAGTGAAGAAGATTTTGCCCTCTGCTTCCTCCCAACTTTATTGGGCCAATCACAAAGGTGGTTACACAGTACAGCATTACATCATACATAGAAGAAGTCAACAGAAGGCAGCAGAGATAGCCTCTAAGCGTTCTCATGGGAAACAGTGCAATTAGTGAGTTACAGGAATATTTCCAAGGTGGGCCATCTGAAGCTCCTCTAAAAACCTTTCTCACAGGAAGAAACATGAGCAAGACAACAGAGGTTTGTCCTGGCCAAGCTCAAATGCCATGCCCCATAATCCAGGTTCCCAGGGATCTATACTTCTACCTGCAATATTCCTACAGGTTTAAGTTTGGAAAGGTTTTATTTTCTCATAAACTAAACCAAGGTTTTCTCACATGGTTTCTTCAACATGTATTTAAGTCTCACCTATTGCAAAGAATTGATAACCATGGTCATACTGGCAGGAAATTCTGAGAGTTGAGATCTACACATCTCAAGGTTGGGAAAGGTTGGATAAATTTAGAAATATAATTCCAGGTATACAAAGTTATCTTGATGGTAGATTTAAGTCACTTATGCAAGGTTTTTTAAAATTAAATTGCAGGGAAATGAAATATCGTGCTTATACTAATGATGAGAGCTTACATTTTATTTATCAAATTTATATGCAATTGGAGTTACACCATCAGCCAAAATGAAATAAAATGGTTTTACAATTTCTCCAATCACACCAATAGTAAGGCAATGAGATGTGGCCTGCAAATCTCTAAATATTCATTAGATGGTAGCACAGAGTTAGTATTTACATATCTCCACAAAGTGATAACTGCAGTCTGGAAAGATTTCCCTTGAAATGCTGTTCTCTTCAGACTGCATTTACTTCTTATGTGGCATCCTGAAATAACTTCAGGTTTTGATATTGGCCAACCATCTGGCCATTCCTCACATGTAACTTACTTAGAGATTTTGGATATTCAAATGATTAAAAATGAAGCAGTAAGTGAAGAAAATGCTTTTAAAACCTTGGAAAATGAACAAAGAACTGTTTCCTCTAAGTGAGGTTATAATGCAAAAAAACAAATGCATTTATTTATTTATTTAGTTGTCAAACATGTACAAGATAGCTGCTATACTGTAAGTATAAACATAACATGAACAAAGGAAGTAAATACAGGTAAATAGGGACAGTAAAACAGGGACAGTAGGCACACTGGTGCACTTACGTATGCCCCCTTTATGGACCTCTTAGGAATGGGTTGAATAGACTGAGGTTGAAGCTGTGAGAGTTTTGAGGCTGTAACAACGAGTCAGGTAGAACATCCCAGGTGCTGAAGTCGTATTTTCTGCAATTGAGTTTGAAGTGGTTTACCTTGAATTTGTATCGATTGCTTTTCCATGTATTATTGGGGATGAATCTGAAGAAGTCATTGACAGGTAAAACATTGTAGAGGACAATTTTATGTACAATGCTTAGATCAGACTGCAGGCGGTACAGTTCCAGATTGGCCAAGTCCAGAATTTCAAGCCTGGTAGCATAAGGAATTCTATTGTGAGTACAGGAGTGGAGAACTCTTCTTGTGAAATACCTCTGGACTCGTTCAATCATGTTAATGTCCGATATACAATGTGGATTCCAGGCGGATGAGCTGTATTCACAAATTGGTCTGGCAAAGGTTTTGTATGCCCTAGTTAGCAATACAATGTTACCACAGAAGAAGCTTCGCAAAATTAGGTTAACAACTTTTAATGCCTTTTTGGCAATGCTGTTACAGTGAGCTCTTGGGGGCGTAGATCATTTGAGATGAGTACTCCTAGTTCCTTGACATCTACAAGATCGTTTCTGCCCAACTTGTATTTGGTGTTCTGATTTTTATTTTTTATTTATTTATTTTTGCCAATGGGCAGGGCAGAGCATTTATTAAATGAGATTTGGAGATGCCAAATGGGTGACCATTCTGAAACATAGCCAAGGTCGCTTTGTAGGGCAGCAGCATTGACAGTGATGTTAAATAATTTTATGTCATCAGCAAAGAGGACATAGCTGTGTTTAATATGGTCGCATTGGTCGTTGATGTAAAGCAGAAATAATGTGGTTGCTAAAACTCTGCGTTGGGGAACACTGCTGTTAACTGGTGTTGGATTTAATAGCACCCTCCCTGTTTTGACTATTTGTTGCCAGTTGGACAGGAACACGGCTATCCATTTGTGCAGGGTTCTGGAGATGCCGTTAAGAACTTAGTTTCAACAGTAGTTTGTCATGTACCACTTAATCAAAGGCTTTGCAGAAGTCTATGTAAATTGCATCTGTTGCTTTACCCTGGTCAAGATGTGTGGTCCAAATGTTTCTACAGTGTAGGAGTTGCAGATTATAGGACAAATTTTTCTCTAAATTCTGCTCTTAGTTGTAAAGTTGTTGGCTTTTAATCATCTAAAAATGAAATTGTTTTATTTGGATAGATGAGAAATCCAGGCATTTTATGTAGCCTTTTGATGAAGTTGATTTTTAAAAAATCACATTTCACCATTAGGACAGAGCATTTGAATTAAAATTAAAAGTTTAGCCTGTGGAAGTCAATACCTGACAATGACAAGACAGTAAAGCATTCACCGGGTATGATATTCTAAGGAGATATTTCAAATTTGAGAGGCTAACTATAGCTTCAGTATGGATCAGGGCCTTCGAAGATGAACTCGGTCCAGAATTAGGAATATTTCTTTCTTGTTGAACTGTGAGAAGACTTTGTATATAATACCAGCATTTTGAATTGCTACAGGCAATGACTTAATACCAGTGAAGATGAAGACATATTAGTATTAAAGGATCATAATGTCTATTTGATAATTCAGTTGACATATTTGATGTTTGGTGAAGTTTCCAACAGCTTCTTTTCCCCCTCACAAAAAATAATCTTAATTGGATCAATGGGTAAACGTTGTGTGTGGAAACACCAACAAAGGATTAATTGACTAGTCAATTTAAATTCAAATGAGTTAAATTCAATCAAATGGCACTCCTTCATGCAGATATTAACTTCACCCATTCATTTCTTTAGTCATATTATTAAACTAACTTTGCATATACAGAGAACCAAGAAATAGTAAAGGGAAAGAGTAGCAGAAAAAGAAGTATCTCCCTTAAAGAGGTGCAAGGTACACTGCAAGGCTTAGTAGCATGAAATTCACCTTCCAAAACTGATTAGCTATAGTGTCTATGGCATACCTAGTGATAGTACCAGTGACATCATAAAGACTTTCCAATAAGACTCTGGTTAAGGAATTCACAGGGCACTATACATTCCCTGAATAAAAGGAGGCTTTAGGAATTCCAAAACTGCAACTTTTGACTAAGTTACAAGTTGATAAGAAAATCTATTTGGGTTAATGGTTGATTGGGTCAGGTAAGACTGTGGCCTTTTAAGCTTATCCAAAAGAAAGCAGACTAATGTTATCTTGTTGACAAGTTAGTTTTTCCTAAAACTAAAGAAAGGAACAAGGGACTTAGCTATTTTTAATTAGATGATGATTAATAGGAAAAATTTATGAAATGAATGGTGATGGTTACTCTAAGGAAACATGATCATGCAGAGCCCAGAATCCTTAATATTGAAGAAATAAAAGCTATGTTAGGCAACATGTTCTTTGGAATCCAAGGAACTGATTTTTAAAAAGTAGAAACAATTATTCAAAATTTATGGGAGCAAAAAAAGTAACAGGAAGAAAATTTCAGCTACTAAAAGCACTATATCAAAAAAATCCCAAGGAGTAGAACCTAACAGAGGAAAGAAATGTGGCTGTGGAGGAAGTTCAATGACAACTGACTACCAGGTTACTAAAATAAAACAAGTAGAAGGAGGGAATTACCACTGAGGAAATGTTCAGACAAATAGTCAGGAATTGCAATAACCAAGAACATTAATATGAAGAAAGAACAAAGAAAGTAAAATATTTAAAGTATTTGAAATTCTTACTGACCACCACAAAATACTAATATTTATTTATTTATTTATTTATTAATCAATTTTATATACCGCCCTTCTCCCGAAGGACTCAGGGTGGTGTACAGGACAATTAAAACAAATACAATTACAAAAGTTAAAATGAATTAAATTAGATTAGGAAGCCCCGATAAAACAATAAAACAA
>JANHFR010008052.1:9384-20166 GCA_032468015.1 Mimophis mahfalensis | reverse complement strand
AGCACTCGGGATTCGAACCACTGAACTGCCGACCTTTCTGATCGACAAGCTCAGCGTCTTAGCCACTGAGCCACTTCTTCAAAAAAAAGAATTTTGAATCCAGTTCTCTGTTTTGTGAGTAATTAATTCTATATACTTAATTCGTAAACATCTGAATAAGATATAAATTGTAAAACATTTATTCTAATTCAGACTTCTTTAGATTGGAAATGAATGCAGATTATATCATTATGAAAAGTAACAATGGGGTTGGTGTGTTAGAACAAAAGTTCAACCTTCTGCTTCCAGCCACACAGCTGTCCCACACATTCAGTCAGTAGCCTGGATACTGTGTGGAAGTCACGTAAGACTCTATTCTTTGAAAGCTTAAAGGAATGTGGGCTACATGTACCATTCTGACAGTGATCTATTTTCTGAAATAACAGTAAATAAATCACAGAAATCTAGCACTTTTGTGAAGTTCTGATCTTTCTGGAGTACACTTGTACATTTTAAAATTACATGAAACTATCTCAGTACTGGAGATACAAAGGGATTTGGAGTTCCATAGATTCTTAATGTCAGGTGCAAGTGACCAGGAAGTTCAAAGCACTAAGTTTATTACTTGCTACTTGTACACAAGAATCCAATCTACTAATGGTCAAAGCAAATTGGCACTAGATAAGAATAATTGGAATTCAGTAAAGGCTGGACTCAGTCTCTTGTGGCTATGTAAGGATTCCAAAGTGATAATGTGCTTGACCCCTCCATTGGATTCTGCCTGATCTTTCCTACATTAAAAATGGTAATAATTGGGTTTTAAGAATATAATCTTGAAGTGTATTTTTCATCTTTAATAGGCTATTTTTTTTAAATAAATTGGGTTCCATAGTTGTAATGGGATGCTCTTTCAAGCATATTTAGACTTGCAGGTTCTGTTTTAGAAATTGCATTGACTTAAGTGGGCATTACTGAGCATAGGATTAAAGACTAAATGATTAATTGTGTGGGTAATACTAATAGTAATAAAAGCATAATCAATTATAATCCCATTTTCACAACTACTGGAGCTTGCCTTGTGATGGCAAAACATCTGGGAAATTGCTTTGTGGCTTTTGGGAACCACAAATTGCATTTTATTTTCTCTCTCTGAGCCTTTTTGATTATTGGTGTAGAAAGACTATCCCAGTCTTTTCTCCTAAGTTGACTGCCACCGTTCTTAGCTAAATGGATTAGTTTCTGGAAAAAAATCAACATATGTTTGGACAATTTTCTAGCTAGCTCTGTCGCAAAGAAATTGGCATTACTATGCCACCCACTCTGTTACTTCATCCATTGCCAGGCTGCCTACATTCTGACAAACCATTTTTCATGTCATTTTTCCAGATGAAAGGTTTAGAGCTTGATACTTTCAGCAGGATAGGTTATATGTGAATATGATCCTATGGCCATCAGAAATACACTCAAAATGGTTTCTGACATTACATTATTATATTTTTAGCAATCTGGAAGCTTTTTACTAAACCAGGCTGCTTGACAGAAATGTGAATGATTATTTCTGTGAATGAATTCTTACTGAACAACATATAGAGTTGCATGTTAGTTGCCTTTTTTGAAGGGTGGGCTTTATAAATCAGTGAACAGACCAATAAAATGTTGAAAATATTAAAGCAGAAGTAGCTAAATATTGCAGTGTAAAAGAGCAGAAGCATTATAAAGATAAACCCCAAAACAACACATAATAAATTGAACAAAGAAGGCAGTGGAGGCAGATGGTCTTTGCCTGGCATTAAAATAAACCAGATGAACTTCCTTGAAAAGAGCATTCTACACAGTTCCATTGTCAAGTTAACCTATCGTGAAACCTTTGAAGAAAGATCTCTTACTGTTTGAATATATGAACAAGCATTCTTTTATGCATCCTCATTCTTAAAATGATGAAACCTTAAAAGTCAAAAACTGTATCTGAGTCAGACAGAAACAATCTGAGAGCCAGAATAATTGACAAACCACAGGTAAAATGTAATCATAATGCACAGTCTCAGTTAATAGCCTCACATGTGCATTTTGGATTAATTGCAATTTCCAAATTGTCTTTGGAAATCTTATGTAAAGCACATTACAGCAGCCCAAACTAATTACTAATTACTTTTGTACTACTAATGTTGAGTATCCAGAAAGGAAAAGAACATGTAATTTCAAAGCATATAAATAAGCTCTCAAGAGGTGAATGCATAGAAGATAGTAGCACAGGTAATGCAGACAACTGTTCTCATCCAATCTTTTATCTAATGTACAAGTACTGTTGTTGTAAAGAAAGATATCATAGTTTAACAATACACATTCTTTGCATACCAGCATCACCAGATTTTACCCTTGGAATTTCAAAGTAAAAGAACAGATACCAAGATACGGAAAATACCTTTGCCTAATATCTTAGACTTAGATCTTCAACATATTGGATAAGATGGCAATTACATAACTGATCACCTTTGGTACTGTGCACAACAGTTTAAATGTAACTGTTGAGAACTAATAAAGCTTATAAAAATATAGTGCAATCCATAGAACAATTCAAATGTAGAAACATGTATAGACCATTTGTCCTGATACTGGGAAAAAGCAATGCTTTGTTTCCCTCTGTGGAAAAGAAGACTGAGAAAGCAGAGACAACTGCTAAGTTGTCTGCAAGGCATGTGAAAATCAGAAGGCTAAATGTGGACTGGTTGAAAGAAGATGTAAAGAAATGAGGTAGAAAAATATTTAGAGATAAGACCTCAACAGGATTGTAATTCCTGTCAATCAAAAACTCCCTAACTCTCTGAAGTCTCTGGGGAAATACCATTTTAATGGGTCCTTCAAAGATTTCTCATTGGTAATCTAAATATCAGGAAGAAGCTATTGATAAAGTTCCGATAGATATCTCCTCATTCCCCAGTCCAAAACTAGTTTTACTATCCAGTCATCATAACGAGATCCATGCTATGACCCACCACATGTATTACACAGAAAATAAACACAAAGTGTTCTAGATATGTCACAATGAGCATCAGTTGCTGAGCTACCTATCAATTGGGTCTCTGAAGTCTCCCAGAATAATCGCAACCTCTATTATCAAATCAACCAGCTATCCTGGAAAGGTCATGAACTAGAAAAATGGTTTTATCTCACTGGCTTAGTGCCAAACACATGCTGTCAAAATCGGTGCTACAGCAGAAGAATTTCCTGTGATGAGAATAGAATCTCTACACATAACAGTTATGCTAGGCCAGCTACACCCATCCAAAATAATATGTACATTTACCTATTAGATTTATAGGGCAGCCAACTCCATTATGATTCCAGATTGCTCACAATATATAAAAAAAGTTGAAATAATAATATATATAGCCTTAAAAAGTGTGTGTGTGTGTGTGTGTGTGTGTGTGTGTGTGTGTCATCTACTACATTATCATTTGTATAACTGTAGATTATGGATACAATATACGTGCAGGTTTGGAATAATTGTATATGTATGATTGTGGTGAACCTTACAGACTAACAGAGATGGAAGGCACCTTGTAGGTCATCTAGTTCAATGCCTACCCAAAGCAGACCCTACACCATTTTTGACAGTTGGCAGTCCAGTCTCTCATTGAAAGCTTCCAGTGATGAAGCTCCCACAACTTCTGAAGGCAAGCTGTTCCTTTGATTGATTGTTCTCACTGTCAGAAAATTTCTCCTTATTTCTAGGTTGAATCTCTCCTTGATCAGTTTCCATCCATTATTCCTTGTCTGGCCTTCGGGTGTCTTGGAAAATAACTTGAACCCTTCCTCTCTGTGGCAGCCCCTCAAACATTGAAACACTTTTATCATGTCTCTCCTGGTTCTTCTCTTCACTAGACTAGCCATGCCCATGTAACCATTCTTCATATGTGTTACTCTTCAGTCCCTTAATCATCCTGGTTGCTCTTCTCTCTACTCCTCCTAGATCTCAAGCATAGAAATTCTTTAAGAAAAACAAAGGTAGACTAATCAGATTTCTACTTTAGATTAAAACAAATACTTCAAAAGATTTACTCCCTTGTTTTACAAATAGCCTAATGACTCACCTCAGCTCTCTACTTATTGAGCACAGGATCAGAGAGACTTTGTCTTCTTATTTGATTGCTCCAGCTATCCAAGTAGTACCTGTGTTTAATCAGCCTTATATGATTCTTGGCCTAGTCTGTCCTAGGATTGGCATTCCACATTTAGTTAGAATTGCTTCTTTGGATTCAGATTCAAAATCTGAGTTCTGAAGCTAGGTCATGACAGGCTGGGATTTCTGGAGCTACATTGCAATGTGTGAGTTTGTGTGAAAACTGATCTAAACCTTATGGCCTTGGGTTACAACCATTTGTTCAGTGACCATTCAAATTTACAAAGATACTGAATGATACTTATGGCAGGTCCTCATAATTCCAGCCATTTCATCATCCCTATAGTCACATGATAGTGATCTGGGTACTTGGCCCCCAGTTTGGAACAATGGTGTTGCAGCAAGCTGTAATCACATGATCACACCTTCCAACATTCCCTGCCAGCTTCCCACAAGCACAGTTAATGGGGAAGATGGCAAGAAGTTATCATTTGCAATCATATGTGGTCCACATTTGAGAAACGGCTTGGTCCTCAATTAATGATAGAAATTGGAATTGCTGGAATTGCCATTTAAAGTAATGTGATCAAGTGACATTGGACTTTACAACTATGACATTTAGTAACAACAATTCTGGTCTTAATTGCTATCATAATCCAAGGACTACCTATAATTCTACACTAAAGACAACACAGTGAGAAAATCCTACTGTGCATTCCGTCTAAGAGTTTGGATATAAAATTTACAACATTAATTATAAAAACATTAAGAAAAATATTAATTTTCTGTAAAATTTATAGCTAAAGTATGTTGACAATACATTTTATTGAACACAATATAATTTTTTTTAAAATTTATATTCACTTTTTTGCAAGAAAATTTCCCCACAGGAAGCCTCAAATTGGACTGCAAGAGAGTAATTGACAAAAACCACAGGCTCAGCTTTTGTGGCTTAAGATAAATTAAAAGATGGGTCTTCTAGATCAACACCTTAACCTCCATACCATACCACCTCTCACCTGACAGTTTTCGAAGTGAGAAAACTTGATTTTATGTTGCAATAGTTTCATGCTGAATGTGGCCTAAACTCCGCAAAGGGGACTGCTTCTTAAAGACATTTTTCCTCTTCCCCATCAAAATTGGCATAGGGAGATGATGGAACATCACTAAGCCATGAACCCTGTTGGGCTCCTCATGTAGTACCTTACCCATTAATTGGCAGGCAATTTTTAAATTTGTGATTAAAGTTTTCATTTGATTAATGTACTAATTAATCAATTACAGTTCTTAGCGATAATTCCCAAGAGAACCTTCCCTGCAGAAGGCTGCAGAAAATTTAGGAAACTTTGTGTTAATTTTGATAAGACCACAAATAGCGGTGTTTTAGGTACAGTAATATTGCTAATATGTAGGTGGAAAGAACAGGAATAGTATTTTCAGGGATATTCTTTTTATCATTTATCATTTTAAAAAAAAAGAAAATAGAAAATTGTGAGAGGGAAAGGGAACGGGTAAAAGGGTGTGTGAAATATAAGGGGGAAGAGAAAAAGAAAGAAAAGGGAGCATTGACTTCCAACTCTTCCTAGCACAGTACACAATAAGTCAAACCTCAGCTTTTTGCTTTTACACATTAATATATAGCTAGCAATTTCTATAACACCAAATCATTCCAATCAACAAAACCAAGATCAAAGTTTCATTTGTTTTCTTCACAAGCACAAATTCCAGAAGTGATATCCAAATAAGAACATATTTTCCTCTTTAAATAAAGTAATCAATTTAACCATTCCTGCTTTATCTTCCTTGTTAGGGAATTAATGTGTATTTCTATTTGTACCTAGAAATCTTTATGAACTGTCACCCCCCTTTTTTTTTTTTTTACAAAATTTATTGTAGTCTTTCAAATTCTTTGGCCTTACTGAAAAAAGGGGGAACTTTTTTTTTCTTTCAAACTCCCTTTTCCTTCAAAGTACTAATTTTTTAAAAAACAAAAAAACACTTTTTAAAAAAAAATCAAAATGTTTCAATAAATCTTATTCTTTGACTTTAACATACAAGCTTTAAACTTCAATATTGCATTTACTGTATTTTTGGGACTACAGGTATAAGACACTCGAAAGTATAAGACAGACCTAGCTTTTGGGGAGGCAAAGAAAAAAAAAATCTGCCTCTGCCTCCCAGCAATTTGCCTCCTTGCAGCAAACAGCAAACAGTCCAGTCAGGTTCAGCCTCTCGACAATCAGCTGTGTCAGGCTGCAGGGATTGCCATCGCCTATTGCCGCCTTCACACGCCCCATTTTTGGCCTCTGCATGCTCCATTTTCAGCCTCCATGCACCCTGTTTTCAGCCTCCACGTGCCCCATTTTTGGCCCATTCCAGGCTGTGGGGATTTTTTAATTATTCAGAAAACCCAAGAAATAAATAATTATAATTCTGTTACTAAAAATAATAGCTCAGGGAATAGATGCATTTTCACTTATCATTGCTTAGATTTTGAATCAATTGAAAATTGAATATTATCTATAACATTCTGGACAGGTTATTCAGAGGGTGATTCATATTAGCACACTGCAGCTTCCAACCAAGCTATATGTCATTTATCTATCTTTATGTTTCATTTATAACCATGAAGGCAGTATTCAGGCAGCATTCAACTCAATCTCCAGAGGCAGGCTGTTGAAAACTGACTGTGACTGCTTCACTGTCTTCTCATGCTAATTATGAAGATGTATGAAGAATATGTGATATAAATTCACTGCAGCTCTATTGGACATCTATTTTTTCCTCCAATATCAATCAAAAAGGGTTTCAATGTGTTGTATCTTAATTTTTATTTTATTTATATTAACCCTATGTTAACTGCCATATGAAGAAAGAAATTTTATGTACTTATCTTAGCTAGAAGACTAGTTTCGGACCTTTTTAATGTGGTCAGTGCTACCATGTTTCTATAACTCAGATGACCTTGAGATAATCCCATTGGGCATGATACTGTAAAGTAGACAATGTCACTAACAAAGATTATCCCCTCCCAATGCAAAATATTGTATGTTGTTTCAGAAGGTCCTATTCGTAGAGTCTACCATCATCCAAAAGTTCAGTATCCTGGAAATTCTTTCCATGCTTCAAAGCCATAGTCCAAACAGTTGAGAGTAGATTCCTTTTGTGCTCCATGGAATGAATACCATATTGTGTTTTACCTCTTGCAAAAGTGATAGGCATCACAGCCATGATCAGCTCTTCAAAAGCAAGAGCTTATCTGACCTCTGCCATAATATTTGTTATTGTAGTATGGCCTTTGTAGAAATCATGTAACCTAATTCTCAAGGACCTAAATGCATGCCTAGGGGTGTTTCTAACTTTTTACTAAGATTAGAGGCACGGTTGATTTCATCCCAAATTGAACTTTGTTGCCTTTGACACTTGCTGAAATTATTTTCAGAATCTTCTGTGTTTCTTTGGCTTTGCATAATAACTTCATTATTAATTACTTTAACCATCACACCTCCCCATGAAATACCTGAGTTTAGTTAACCACAAGAAAGTTCATGTGGAGATAAAAGAGCTGATCTTTGTTCTTGATCTACAAAATGAGTTAAATTCCATCCTCTCAAGCCCAACACAGGAAGCAAGATCAAAACAGTGCCGATACATCACGTGATGCTGCTGTGACAATGCGAGTTTGACACCCCTGAACTAAACTATAAAATGTACTATGATGACATAGAAACTAAACAGGTTCAAGAAGGCATGAGAGCAGGAACCATTTCAATCTGGAATCAAACGTCAGACTGAATCAGCCTTGGTGCTGTTCAGATCTGGTTGGTGCTGAACTTTTTAAGTTTTAACCCCAGTTGAAAAACAGCTCTTTCTTTCATTATAATTAAACTGCTATTGCTGTGCTGGAGAATAACAGGCTCAATTTTAAGGTGTTCTTACTTTTAATACACATATTATTTTAGAATTTGTACTGAATTAATAACATGCTAATGATTTTTAATGCACCATAAATAATTTAATGGTTTTCCACTTGGGGATTTTTTGTCATTATTAAATAATAAAAAGTTGATTGTAAATACTGGTAAATAGAAAAATTCATAGAGAAATATAAAATATTGAACTATTTCCAAAGGATAGATAGAAGTGTATATTCAGCATTTAATTATCTATAATTTTTCACTTCCGTTTAATAATGGCAAATTATATAACTCTGAAGTTTTATATAAACTAATATATCTTATAAGTAACTAGATAAATAGAATAAGTATTATATCAGTTTAACTTATAAAGCTATAAAAATATTATGTTCAAAAATATTCAAAGTGAAACAATGCCCTCTTTGATGAAAGTTTATATAAATTGTGGCATTTTGCTATTTGGAAAATATCATTGTGCTTTCATTTATATTTCAAATTTCTATACTGCTTTTCATAAAATCATTACAAATTTTCAGAACTAAAATGAGATTTAAGTACTATAAGCAATTATAACAATTATAAAGAGTATTGAAATCATATGTTAGGAGTATGACCATTGCCTAACTAATTGGGAAGGAAATATATAAACCACCATTGTATGTTGGTTGGACTTTGTTGGACTGTTTATTGGACTTTGCTTTGCTTTCCTGAAAAGTAAACAATAATTCACAATTCAGTGTATCTGTGTGGTTACTGAGTTACTGGGCTTATTCATAGCTATTTTCAAACTTCCGTGACCACACCCTTGCCACTCAACCGTTACCCTGCAATTCCTTAACATATTTCAAATTTCACCCGGAACCCAATGAAAATCAAAGCAAAAGCAGAGAATTTTTAACATAGAAATATATATTATGAAACTAAGCTATTGAAGATGATTGATACATAATAGCCTCTGCAGTAACAGGAATTTCTTCTAAAATATTTGTTTGTCCCTCAAATATAACGTCAAATGACAAATAATCCTTTAGCAGATTGAAGTACAGGATGGAGAAGTAAAAGCAAATCATGCCACATGATCCAAAAGGCCATTTGCCTAAGATTGGATTTATTAAACTGGCAGAAAGGAGCTGAACAAAGATGTAACAAATTTGCAAAAGGCTGGTCATGCTTTAAATTGATTTTTATACAATTAATAAATCCAATTCTGTACTCATTTAGCTGAGAATAATTCTCACTGAACACAAAAAGAGATACCAATGAGAAGATGTATAAAGAAAGAGTCAAATTATAATTAATTCAACACCATGAAAATAGAAAAGCATAATATAGGTAGCGCTCATACAACAATAGAAGGCAATAAGGTCATAAAATGTAGAATTGTAATAATAAAACCCAACTTAAAAAGCCTAAGCATATTTTTTTGACCTAGCCTCAGAAAGATTGTAGTGTCAAGTACTGATCAAGTTTTCTTCAGAAGTAGTTGCAAACATGGGTATTTACAGAAGACAATTTCTGGTAGTGCCCTAACAGAAAAGATTTTCTCCTCTATACATGTACATTAAGTAATGCACCCGTTGTAATAAACATGGTGAAGGACCTTATCTTAAGTTCTTATTTGACCACAAGGCAATCTGTGTATGAGTCCAATGGCCTTTGAAAACCTTTTAAAACAAATAGGCAGTCAATATTTTGGTAATAAATCATCACAATTTTCACTGTGACTCTCCGTATGGCAGCTTCTGAATTGTCAAGGACAGACTCTTGATTAATGTATTACAGTAATCCAAACCAAAACAAGACCACAGCATACAAAATCTCATAGAAATATAGGGCTGGAAGGAATCTTGGATATCTTCTAGTCTAACCCCATCTTCCAGGCAGGAGACTGATATATATTCCAGACAAAAATAGACTGGACATCCCAGGGTGTCCAGTCTATTTTTGTCAATCTCCAATGATGGAGCGCTCAGAACATACTAGCTGCAGGTTCAATTCTGAATCTACAGCTAGTATGTTCTGAATATATTTCATAGTGCCCTATTGATAATTATTTAATAAGCCATGAAATATCTGTGATACGATGATATTATATAAATGGACTGTTTCCATAGTTTTAACAAATTTCTGCTATAAAAATATAGACTGAAATGAATCAGTACAAAAATCATAAAAAATATATATCTAATTTGGTTTGAATATTGGTGTTCCATTTATTTGAGAATAAATTACTTGGTGTTTGGAACGTCTTACAAACACTTTTGTTGATATTCCTATAAGTGATCTGGGAAATAAAAAACTAAGAATCACTCTCGCTCTCTCCACAATTCTTTTTTAATGGATATGAAATCAAATGTTAGATAACAAAGAATTAAGTGATGCTTACTTCTCCAACTTAAATGATACATCTATTTTTATGTTACCATTTAGTGCAATAAAATAAAATAAAAATCAGACATTGAAGCAGCAATGGAAATCATTCTGCTTATGAATTTTCTATGTGTCTTATATATTTCTCATGAAATTCCTCTTTCCTTTCTTCTTTCTGATATGATAATATCCTGCTTTTTATGATATATTTTCATCTGATGTCATATCAAATACTTGAGATTACCATTAGATTCATATTGTTTATATCTTGCAAATAATACAGCTATCTTATCTAAGTAACATCTCTCTATATAAAAGAGACTCTCTCTCTCTCTCTCTCTCTCTCTCTCTCTCTCTCTCTCTCTCTCTCTGTGTGTGTGTGTGTGTGTGTGTGTG
>JANHFR010008051.1:457540-468101 GCA_032468015.1 Mimophis mahfalensis | reverse complement strand
GGATTCGAACCACTGAACTGCCGACCTTTCCGATCGACAAGCTCAGCGTCTTAGCCACTGAGCCACTGCATCCCCCTCTGATTATAAATAGAATGATCTAAATTAATCGCCCTCCCAAAAGACATATTATCCATTTGAGAGAAACACATCATTTAATTTATATATCACAGGCTAAATTTATCATATGGATTCTGATTTATATGTTTGAATTCTGGGGGTCTATTCTTGGATTAACTGATGATGGGCTCTTGTTTTTACTGTTTTCTTTTTGGATTACATGTGTACCAACAGCTCTACGCGATTTATTTGTAATTGATTGATATATTGTAAATTTAATAAAAATGTAATTAAAAAAATAAATTATATATCACAGGGAAATGCATATTTTCTAGCTTAGTTATTAGCAGCATAACATTATTTGTTATGAAATACTATAATGACAGTACAATAAAGCCTCAGTTCATGACTGCAATTTGTTCTGGGATTGCAGTCACGACCCGAAGCGACACTCACCACACATGCGCAGGCAATTCTGCACATGTGCAGAAGGGAATGGCATGAAAAGGAAGCTTTCCACACTGTTTTTTCTTTACAAGCCGAGTTTTGGATCGAAACTCGGCTGGATTTCCTGTTCGGAACCCGAATCGCTCACAAACCGAAGCGTTTGCGAACCGAGTTTCCACTCTACTTGCGTTGTGTGCCAATTATGAAGCTATCCAGAACATGCTTCACCTTTATGGAACTCTTCCAACATCAGAAATCTGATCTTCTACCTGTACAGTATTACCTCATGCTCATTCACTGTTTCTCAAAAGTCAGAGTGGTTTTGTACAGAAAGCTGCTTCTTCAAATCTTGTGATGCAATTTATTAACCCAAATGTGCTTAAAGAACATGAGGTAAGGTGAGATCTCTCTCCAACTGAGCTTAATTCCTGGTGACATATCCGAGATTTCTTGGCAACCATATGGAAATAGTTGTCCTTTATCACTGGGTTTTTTTTCCCAAATACCCAATCTAATCTGGGATTTGATGGTAGTCTCCCAACTGGGGAGTAACTACATGCAAATCTTATTTTTTTTCAAAGTCTGCCAAGATTAGCAGGTACTGATACCTGATATTTATAGAAGAAGGAAGGAAGGAAGGAAGGAAGGAAGGAAGGAAGGAAGGAAGGAAGGAAGGAAATCTCCATTATAGCCAAAACCAGATACTATCTTTTATAGGCCCTTGGCTATAACTGATATTCATTCATTAACAGCAAATATTTTTCTCTTTGCAAAATGTTCATATTCAGGGGAAAAAGAGATTCTTTTATGCACACAAGTTAATATTTGAACATGTTTTATTACAAACTAGTGTAGGTATTTTTAAAAAAAAAATATGTTGTGATTTAAAACAATCATGAGTTATAAAAAAAGTTGATTTACAACCATGACTTATTTAGTTGGCTTATTGGCCAGAATTTGTGTTCTGAGTTTGATCATGGTATGCTTTTATTTTGGAGATAATTGGTGACTTTCCTAGTTATATTTCAAAAGGAGTAAAGAATACATAGTCTTACAGATATTGTTTTTGGTATATAAAGATTTTCCCATGCTATTTGTAGCTTTGCAAACATGGAAAGAGTATACATTGTTCACTCTAAATTGTCTTCTCTGAGTATGATTTCCTCTGAACATATTTCATCATAGGTCTAATGATGTCTTGGAATTTTTAATACTTCTATCAGTAAATTGCATTTTCATCTAGCAAAGACAGGGTTTTTCCCCATTTATCTCTCTGGATTTTATTAATCCTGTAAAACAAGGTCCTACATATTGGTAGAATACTCAGCTGGGTCAGGTACAACCATTTAGAGCTAGCTGCTTGTCAGTGAATTCTGGTTAATATTGTCTTAATCACAGATGCAGTCGAGGGACCACTCATTCATATTTTTATGGAGGGCTTTATAGTATCCATCACAAAATTATGTTGACTGAGCTCCATAGGGCTGGGTAATTCATGATGCTGTCCTTGTTTTTCTATCCCTCAGTACAATTTTTTTGAAGTCATCCATTTCCAAATTATATCATTCTGACACATCATTTTCTGTTTAGACTTGGATTTTTCTTTCTCCCATTTCCTTTAACTTTATAAAATACTAGCCAATAACCTGGCTTTGCCCAGGTATTTTTGGCCTAAGCAGGGAATGGTGCACCATAAAATTCCCAGAATTCTTTGCCCGACTTGCATGGCTTGCCTCTATTGGCTGGAGAGCCTCCAATTTGAATGCCTTGCCTGGTAACCATCTGCACATGCTCAGTACAGGTTTTCTGTTGCAGAGGTGTGGAGGTGTTCACATCGGCACCCTTTTTCAGGGACAAAAACTGGTCAGCTGTGTTCCTGACACACACACACCGCCCCAGTGCTCATCTCCAGAGATCAAAGTAGGTGCCTGTGAAGTTTGGGGCATTTTGGTGCACAGGTGAAATAGCCTATTGGGAACATATGCACAAACACCGACAATGAACACTTCTCTTTTATAGATATAGATTAAATCAAATGTGAAACTTTTCTACATCTTGCATTACTGAATCTGCATGTGTAATAATTCTTTGAAATGGCCTCTTAGCTTCTTCAGAATAGAGTTGAATACTATTGCTAATCATACATTCCCTACAGAAAGTATTTACATCATGGCCAATAACCAAGTTGATCATATTACAGGGCTAAATAAAAGTATGGAAAACATATTCGAGGAAGAAAACATTAATCAGAAAGCCAAAAACAGAAAAAGCAATACATTAATTTTAATTAAGCACTTTATGTCATTGGTTGTATTTTATGCCAGCCTAGATAACACATGCATGTTTTGATGTAACAAAAATATACACACATTTTTTCCTGACATATGCATGTTCATAAGTATTTTCAAGTATATACTTTCAGCTGTGTTTGTTTGTATGGTTGGTTTTGAAAAACTCTAAGAATTTTTTTTTTTAAAGTATATAAGAAATAATACTACATAGTAGCCACATAATAGCCCCAAAGTACAAATTAGGCTGATAAGTTTTTTTTTTTTTTAAATGCAGACTAAACAAAATATTTCTACATTCACTAATATTGTTCCTCTGAAGAGATCCAAGATTTGAAAGTCCCTAGATCTTTCAAAAGTTACAGGATAAAAATTTGTAACTATTTATATTGCTAAATTTGGGGAAAACTGTGCTATCCTGGTTTAGTTGCATAGTCTGAACAAAAGATAGGAACCAAACACTTAATCAATAACAGGGAAATTGGTGGCATCTATTATCTTGATTGTTTCTGAGGGTGCTACTGGTGCCAAGTAATTTAAATCTCTTCTTAAAACTCCGGGATACCACTTAGTTGTAAAGATTGCTGAATAATCCAATTAACTATCAAACTCAGAAACAGGAAAGAAGAATTTCTAGTACTTGTGTGGCCTATTTTAAAAAATAACTCTTCCTGCAGGCATCCTAGATTGATAATTAGGCTCCCTTTACTAAGACCAAAACAAAACCCCCAGTTTTATATTTTACTGGTATTTGGAGAAGCCAGGAAGAGCACGCTCGCCGAACTGGTTGCTAAACTGATAGAATCCCACCCCTGCTTCTAATACTGTTTTATGATTGTGAAACTAGTAGGGAAGTCTTTTATATCCTTAAAGTCCTCTTGAAGGAACAAATGAGAACATCCTCCTGTTTAAAAAGTTTAATCTTTTTTTCTTTGCTTTATGTAACTCTGAGTAACAGGACAAATCACAGAATATGTGTTTCCTGTCTGAAAGGCAGAAAGGCAGAATTTGCCTTCTAGAATTTGTATTCATTCTTATTGTTTCAGTGGGTTCATGCACTGTGGTTTTTTTCAAATGTTAATGCTTGGAGACTCTTTAGTTATTTGCTGATAATCTATCTCCTAATCCAGAGTTCCCCACAGTGGTCAACACTGATCCCCAGTGGTTAATAGGTCTATCTATTATTGTTGTTTTATTCATTTAAATATGGAACTCAGTCAAGTGAACATTTAAAAATGTGTCACAAATATTATTAACTGGCACTGATGGTCGATACAGGTTGCTGCCAGCATCCTAGGTATTTACCAAGTATTTTCTTAAAATATTTATTTATTATTTATTTATTAATATGCTGCTCTTCTCTCGAAGACTCAGGGCGGGTTATAGGCAATTAAAAACATACAATTAAGCAATTAAAATTTAAAATTAACAATCAATCCTTGTTAAAATTGAAATTAAATTAGGCTAGACTGGCTTGATGGAAGAGCCAGGTCTTAAGGGCACGGCGGAAGGATCAGAGGTCAGGAATGACTCGAATCTCCGGGAGTAATTCATTCCACAAGGTAGGTGCTCCCACAGAGAAGGCTCTCCCCCGACGGCACCCTAAGGAGGCTGACTCTATGGGATTGTACTAGGCAGTGGGAGGTTATCTGTGGCAGTTGGTGGTCTCGCAGATACCATGGGCCTAAGCCATGGAGGACTTTAAAGGTCATGACTAAAACCTTGAATCGTACCCGGAAGACCACTGGCAACCAGTGCAGGCCACGCAGGAGTGGTGTAACATGGGAGTGTCGAGGCACCCCCATATTAACCCGAGCGCCCTCATTCTGCACTAATTGTAGTCTCCGAGTGCTCTTCAAGGGGAGCCCCATGTACAGACCATTACAGTAGTATAACCGGGAGATGACGTGGACATGAATGGCTGTGCATAAGTCATCCCAATCTAGAAAGGGGCACAGCTGGTATATCATATCATTGGGGTGGTTTGGGGTAGAGATATAAAGTTGGGTATCATCAGCATACTGATGATAATGTACTCCAAAACCATGGATGATCTCACCCAGCGGCTTCATATAGATGTTGAACAGGAGGGGTGAGAGAACCGACTCCTGAGGTACTCCACAAAAATATATGATGTTCCGAGTAGCACAGTTTTTTGCAGTTCTACTAGTGTTATTTCAGGAAGCTGCAATTTCTTGATGTGTTTTGTAAAATTCTTGGACATGGTACCAAGTGCCCCCATGACAATCACTGCAACATGTTTCATCCATAATCGGGTAGTTTCAATGAACAGGTTGCAATATTTCATGATTTTTTCTTTTTCTTTGACTATGATGTCTCCTTGTATAACAATATCAATAAATTGTATGCTTCAGTTTTCGACAACTGTGATATCTGGCATGCTGTGTTCCAAATGACAATGTTGTGTTCCAAATGAAAATCTGTCTGTATTCAAAAGTCCCACAAGATCTTCACCTTCTCATTTTCAGTAACCTTTTCCACTTTATGTTCCCATCACTTTTTGGATACAGGTAAGTCGTAATTTTTACATAATGACCAGTGGATTAATTTAGCAACTCAGTTTTGTCTAGCTTTGTAATCAGTTTGTGCAATTTTGCTGCATTCACATATTAAATGTGAAACAGTTTCAACTTTGTCATTGTAAAGTTGACAGTTTGGATTGTCAGTGGTTTTTTGTATCTTCAGTTTCATGGCATTAGTTTGTAGTGCTTGAGCAGCAAGTATTAAACCTGTCAGATCATTGATCTGGCATTTGGCTGATCACAGCCTTTGTTCACACTCCCAGCTAGTGGGCATCATCCTGATAGCATGCCCACACCAAATATAGTAAGAGGAGGGGCTTCCACCCCCTTATAAATACCTGCACCCACCTTTACCATGTGCTTCTTCTCCCAGGTGATGGCTTGAGTGAGTAGGCATCCAGGCTTGCATGCCTGCTGAATAGAGAGATGGGTTTTGTTATTTTTGTGTTATCTTAATAAACTAGATTATGTTTAGAACCTGCTTGCATATTTATCTTGATTGCCAAGGGCAACCTCTAAGATCCTAAAAGGAAAAACCTCTAACAAGTGGTAGCAGAGGAAAAGAGGCCCCTGCCCTTTTGGCATCAGACATCCAAAGATGACCACACCACCACCAAAAGTCTGGGAGAGAGAACCCATCCTGACCAGAGCAGCCTTGAGGGAGATGACCACGCAATCCATCCCAGATGATGCAGACATTGGACTAGACCTCACAGTGGGTTCCAGTGGAGATCACACCCAGGGCAATGACAGGCACCTTGCCAACACGGAAGACTATGATCCAGGTGCCTCAGAAGACCTCATCTACATCCAAGAGTTCCAGGAGGACCCAGTAACCCCCCGGCATGAACAGCTGAATGCCAGCAATGCCACAGACATCGAAAATGCACCCACCTTGGACCTACAAAGCATGTCAGATGCTGATCTTGGAGCCTACATGAGGAAAAGGCTAGCAGCGAATCTTCACAGCTATGCAACAACCAAATCACCTCCTCCAGAACAGGCTACAGACCTCAATGAAGAAAGGGCCTTGACAATGCCAAGTAGGACTGCATGGACTCGAGGGGATCCCAGTAAGCGAATCAGCCCTAAATCTAATCCAGGACCCCCAACCCTGCAGAGCCCCATGGCAGGAATTTTCCTTTTGCAGGACTTTGAATCCTTTAGTTTCAGCAAAGCCAAGATGGCGATAGAATGTCTGTGCAGCCAGAGTTGCTAGCAAGTGCTAAGCCAAATTTTACCACATCAGGTGAACTACTAAAAATATATGGCAGATCAGGTGAAGTTATAGCTTTTTCGGAACCACACTATATCAAAATCAGTATTCAAGGTTGATATTGCTTGCCTCAGAATAGTTTAGGATAGCCGGTGGATTTCATTTTGCATTTCACCTCAAACTCTTTCAATGTTTATTGAAACATTTCAAACTCTATATTTCTCCAAAGCCATAAATAGGGGTGCATAAGGAATCCACTAAGCATAGTGGATTCCAATAGAAGGTAATGTATCTATATGACAATTAAGATGAAACTTTCTGCAGGTAGTGGTGGATAAAATTAAACTGGATTGGGGAAAGAGAAACATGAAAGAAAATGTACTGCATTTACAAATGCATGTTAGTGAAGCCCCACATTTGATATTAATGCTATATGCATAGTTACATAATATATACCTTAATGAACATATAGGTGCAGATGTGAAGATGGAAAAGGAAGATGAGTTTAGAGATGTATGTGGTATACAATCTTAATGTTTTTTCAAAATTATATATGGACAAAGAAAGCAGTAGAAGAGAACTGAACAATCAAAATGTTGAAAGAAACATTGTCTGATCTGAAAGTTATAAAAGGATGAATAATACATAATAATAGCTAATACATAACTGTAAATGAAGCCATGTGGGTAAAGTGCTTTATTAGTAAGTTGGGTACTATGTTATTATATTTTTATGGCATTTTACTTTGTACTGTAATATAACTTTGCTAGAAGGAATTTGGCTTCCAATCCTCATTTGTGGGAAAGATCACACTAAAATTACAAAGATTCTTTTCTTCAAATGTTCTAATTAAGAGGTTTCAAAGCTCCTGAGAATGAAGCAGAAAATAGAAGATAATCAAGTCATTGAAAAGCCTCTTTCGATATTCATTCTTCATACAGTTCACCTGTGGATGAGGGTGGGCCATTTATTTCTCTGATGGGACTAAAAGTCAGAAAAGGAGATTGCTTGTAGATACTTGATCCTCAGTGACTTGAAATATTGCATGGAGTCCTTTTCCCTTTCCTTCCCTTCCCTTTCTAACATAGTGCCTGAATGGCTTTAGAGTTCAGTTTTTACTCTTTCCTTTACATATATTCAAATATGTATGAATAGCTGAATACCAGAACAAGACTAAAAAGTTACCCAAAGAAAGTCAAGCTTGCTTGTGAATTCATTAAATTCAAGCTCTTTTTTTCAAAGAGTTCTAAGTTCAAAGTGGCATCTATAATTATCTGTTTCCATTTTATCTCCACAATAAAGTCTCCCTGGTTGGGCTGAGATGTAGACTCACCAAAACTCAATGAAAAATTGCCTCGTGGCAAGATGGGTGGCAAATAATTTAATTAATAAATAATAAACAAAAATAAATATTTGAAACTGATTTCCATAGTTATCATATTACTCAACTGCAGCCTTTCTTTGCTTCATTAGGGTGACAGATATTTAACTTGTACTATTTTAGACTACAGCCTGCGTATTAGAAAGCAGATGCTAAAGGAGGATTAATTTTTGCTACTTTTTAATATTTAAGGTTCAGTCATTTATAGCATGAAATGACCCAACAAAGAGAGTATTATCAGCCCCATGGATGTTAGGGATAAGACATTAGAATAGATGAACTGGCCCATTGATAAATATTGGTGACTTCTGAGAGAGAATGAAGACAGTCATAGCTCAACTACACAGCTACACTACTGACAGAATAGACATAATGATGCTGGAAAGATGTAGAATGACTTCTGATAGTTCTTCGTTTGCTGCTTTAATGCTACCAAGGGAAATTCGATTCTGAATAGAAAAGAAACATAGAGGGATTATTCCCACAAGGCTGTTGTTTCAATTAAAATGGTCTTTTCAGTTATAAATCTGTCCAAGCCTTTGATTAGCTTCAAAAGGCCATTGGTCTCAGCCCATCTCTACTGACTATATAATTGACAAATCCCATATGTAGGGTCTTCAGTAGCTGCATCTTATTTTATCCCTGGAGAAATGAGCTGGTCCAGTTCTTCGGTGATGCAGTTTAAAAAAAACCAAAACACTCTATTCACTGGCTGGCTGAAATTGAAATCTGTCTTGTATTGCTCTTACTTCTTTTAAAATATTTTTTAAAGTTTCAATTTATTCATCTCATGTGGTCTTAATTCTATACCATTAAGGATGTTTAGTAAATACACAGAATAAAGAATTGTTTGTATCAATGAACACTACCTTTGGGTGGAAAAGAACATTTTTGGTGGTAGAATTTTGATAGCAAAATTCTCTCCCTAATGCAATCAAATAATTATTTCTCTGTGTATCTTATATCACATCTGTGTTGGCCCTTGGGTGAGCATGAACTGATTTTCCAGATGGCTGGCTTGATTGCCTGTTAATTAGGATTCAATCTTATGTTAAAGCTACATAAATACTAAGGAGATTTGTGAATAACAAGACAGAAATTAAAGATAAGTTACGTACATCTTTTGTTAATGATTCCAAATGTGTGATAGAAAGGATTTTGTGACGTGGTCACACAGAATAACAGGCATGCACATTCAACAATTTATCCCACCATATATATCCCACCATAGTTTATCCATCATAAACTATGTTAGATTGTTCATACTCCATCAAGAACTAATAATTTCACTGATTTGTCTATCACTGTTGGCCATCCACAATGAACAATGTGCAATTAATGCATACGGGTTTTCTATCAAAATGTTTAGTATTACTTAAAAGTGAATTAAGCCTTCATTTGTTTCTAAGACAAAGAAGTGTTTATATTACTGCTCCCTTCCCTGGCATGCCTTGGGGAATGAAATGAGAATTTTCTTGACTAAGATCCTTTAAAACCATGATAATGTCATGCAATTTCAGAAAAGGGATATTGGGACCAAAAGAAGCCATCAGAGTGTATTTTCATCTCAGATGCAAAGATCCCAGATTCGTCTTGGATTGCAATTGTGGATAGTGGACAGAACACCTAATAGTAGACAGATATCACTACATATTTTAAAAAATCCTAAAATCTATACCCTGAAAGGTTTTTAAAAAGTTATTACATTATAGAACAACATTATAACCTGTGAACTATCACAACAAATTCCAAATCAAATCACACATCCTGTACACAGATCAGTAAGCCATTTCAAATTGTAAACCATATACAGTAACACTAATTGAAAAACCAGCTGATGATGAGCAAAAGTAAAATGCATACACTTTACTTGGTTAGAACCAAAGAAATGTGGAAAATAATATGTCTACAATTTTGGATGCAAGGATCACTGAATTAACTTGGGCAGCAAAATTGTGCTATTTTCTCCATAGCAACTAATAAAATATTCTGATGGTAATTTTGTTAACAAGCATTTTTCTGAAAACCTTATAAAGAAAATGAAATGGGTTCAGAACTTTGGGTGTCTTTTTTACATATTAGCCTTTTTATGACTGCAAAAAGAGGCTTTAATTAATCCTTCTATGACCTTTTCTTTTTTCTTTCTTGGAGTATTATGGGACAAACTGTTAAATATTATCCTCGCTAAAGCTCTCTAAAACTAAATTGAATCTTGATATAATTCCTTTTTTTCAATTGTATTAAGAAACAGTGTTTGCATTTTATGAAGAGTACATTTCTGCTCATATCTGTATATGAGCAATGCAAGCTAAGAAGTTTGCTGGCTGAGCCATGGTGTTCTATGGCGCCAGCAATTTGTGTTTCTGTTCGATCAAATCACAATAAGCAAAATGCACATAAAAAGCAAACCTCTCCAGTAACCCAAGGCCCTGAGCCAAATCACAGTCTCTGCAAAAATGCACCAATTATTTTTCTGGCTGTAGGCATCTGTATGTCAAGCAAGCAGTAGGTAAGTAGAACCATGGATAGAAAAAATAATAGGTTTTTGTGTGTTTTACATAAATAAACTCTTCAAGGGCAGCTTTAGAAGAAGAAGGAGAAGGAGAAGGAGAAGGAGAGGGAGGGGGAG
>JANHFR010008051.1:387990-400796 GCA_032468015.1 Mimophis mahfalensis | reverse complement strand
ATGGTATGGTATAGTATAGTATAGTATAGTATAGTATAGTATAGTATAGTATAGTATAGTATAGTATAGTATAGTATTGCTCTATTTGTTGAAGTCTAGAAGTCAATAATTGATTTTTTTTTCACTTCTTCCTGATATTTTTGCCTTGTACAATGTAATACAGATTTTCCTTCTACAACTATAAAACTTGTTAATCTAGCAGCCTGGAAAAGGATAGGGTGCATAAGATGATTCTTTAACAGTATAATCTAAATTTTAATCTTTAAGCACTTGTGGCTTCTGTTTATTCAAAAAATGTACAATAATGAATAAATGCTTGACTGAGCTCCCATGCCATTTTTCCTACTGACTCTGTCATTCTCTCAAGAAAATCTTTATCATTTAACAAATACGTATTCAAAGGACACTTAAAGAATATGCATAAACTTTCATCGAATAGAATAGTGTATCGTGGGAGCATGATAAGAGGTCAATCTATCTCAAATCAAAGACTGAGAAATCAAGAAACTGTGGATCAGAAAGTAATCCAAATGTTTTACTAGTGCTTTGTAAGCAGTGCTGTGTGGTGCAGATCATCATTATAGGTAGTCCTAACATTACAACCACAACTGAGCATAAAATTTATGTTGCTAAGTGAGACATTTGTTAAGTGAGTTTTGCCCCAATTTATGATCTTTCTTGCCACAGCTGTTAAATGAATCATTGCAATTTTTAACTTAATAGCACAGCTGTTCAGTGAATCTGTCTTTCTTATTGACTTTGCTTGTCAGAAGGTTAGACAAGGTGATTACATGACCTGGGGACACTGGAACTGTCATAAATATGAGTCAATTGCCAAGCATCTGAATGTTGATCACATGACTGTGAGGGTACAGCAATGGTTGTAAGTGTGAAAAGCAATCATAAGTCACTTTTTTCAGAGCTATTGTAACTTCGAACAATCACTAAATGAAATGTTGTAAGTCAAGGACTACCTTTATTAGAAGTAATGCTTGTAGAATGAAGCTGTGCCATTGAGTTTGAATATTCCATTTTATGACAGCAGTTAAATACGGCCCAATCTTTTCCATCTTTAAGAAAAATAATGCCTTTAATATACCAAACAAAACTATTAACCAGATTCAAAAATTAAAAGAAAATACAAAAAACAGAAATGAACCTGCATCAGAGGGGAAAAAATGCATATAAAACAAAAATCTTAAACAATAAAGTAAGCTTTGGCCACATGGAATGTTATTTTTCAGAGTTTCCACATCATTAGAAATCCAGTTCATTTATACAAAGTGAACACATCTACCCAGAGTGAAGTCAGGTGTAAAATAGTCTATCAACTATTTAACTGCAACCCACTCACAAAAAAGTTCTTAATAATTTGATAGATTCCAATCTTTGGCATTTTTTCCAGTATTCCAGCAACCTTATGAATAATAAGCCAGAATGGTGTTTAAAACAAGCCAGTAACATGAATCAAGATCTCCTCAAAAATATACTTCTAACACAGATGTTGAAACTCAACCATTATCATAAGCCT
The DNA here is from genome assembly GCA_032468015.1 of Mimophis mahfalensis. Classification (NCBI taxonomy): domain Eukaryota; kingdom Metazoa; phylum Chordata; class Lepidosauria; order Squamata; genus Mimophis; species Mimophis mahfalensis. Next base: position 399,265 of record JANHFR010008051.1, on the reverse strand, counting down.
TGGAATATCCAATAAAAATCCTTACTTGATCAGATATAATGAATCATTCTCTAAAACTTTACTTACTGATGGCTTAAATAGAATTTCTTACTCTTTCTTCTGAATTATTTCCATATCTATCTCAGTTATAGTTTTCAATTGTATGATAATACTTTGATCTTGCAAATTAATTAGAGTGGGGAAAGGGGAAGATCTGTGATTCTCAAATGTTTGTTAAATTGGAGAGGACTTCATTCGTAGCAACATCATTATATAAGTTATATTACTAATGCCATTTTACATCATATGTGCAATTATGAAAATAACATAGCATTTCATAAATGAAAAAAAGTATTTTGCTCATTATATCTGAAGTCCACTAAACTGAGATCTGAAAAATTGAGTGTAAATGTGGGACTCATAAACCTCTTTCAGTTGCACTAATAGGAATGCTGTTAATGCATCAAGCCCAAATTGTCAGATGAAGAGAATTTTTAATCAAATATATTCCCATTCAGTAGTTTTAGTCAATTCAAATTCATTTTGCAAAACATTGGATGTTGTAAAGGACTGGTTGACAGTGCGCTACGCAAAAGAAAATGAAAAAGATTTTCCAGCTATTTCAGTTTATAATTTTCCATAATATTAATTTGCCATGGGAATTAAGTACATATTTAAATTCCCTTCCAACATTATCCATATATTATAGTGCAGGGGGAAGAAATGACTTCCAGCTAAAATTTCCTTCAAGTATCACCCTTAATGAAACACCTTATGGATTTTTTTTTCTTTTGTTCATTTTAATCAGTCTACCCCAGGGCTGCCAATTTCATGGCCCGCAGGCTGGATCCATCACATGGTGGCCATGCCCATGCCCGGTTTAGTAACAGGGAAAAAAGTTGTGATATGTCACATCATGACACTGATGATGGGCATGTGACACCCCAGTCTACCTGATCAAAACAATTCAGTCAGTTTAGGATTTAGTAAAGGTAAAGGTTCCCCTCTGTCGGCAGAAAATCTGCTGGAATATGGATGCTCATTACAAAAGAGCCCTGGAAACAGAGTGGGCCAATCAGGAGGGAGCATGGAGCTTTGAATTTCCCTCCAGTTCTGATGTCAGTGGCCAACTGACATCAGAGGGTATATAAGGAACTGCCCCCTGGCAGTTTTCCTCAGTCCTTGTAAGTCCCTGGAGAGCTGAGAAGCATGTAGGTAGCTATCGTATAGCTTAGGGCCTAGGACTCCAACTTCACAGGAAGTTGCTAATTTGTGGAGATGTACTGAGACTAGAATAGATAGTCTGACAACCGATTTAATGTAAATATATGATTACTTTATTTGTACAATAAAAAGGCATTTGTTTGTTGTACAAACTGACTGGCATTATTTGATTGTGCTATACCGAGTGAGAATGGTTCATCAACCTCTAATAAGAAATACAAAATATTTAACACCTTCACACATACGTGCTAGTCATTTCCGATTCTAGGGGGCAGTGCTCATCTCCATTTCAAAGATGAAGAGCCAGCGCTGTCCGAAGATCTCTGTGGTCAAGTGGCCAACATGACTAAATGTCGAAGGTGCACAGATCGCTCTTACCTTCCCACCAAAGGTGGTCCCTATTTTTCTACTTCCATTTTTAAATGCTTTCAAACTGCTAGGTTGGCAGAAAGTTTAGGATTTACCAAAAGGTAAATTTCACTCATTTCACTCCACAACCATGTCTAACAATCTTTCATCAAAAATATGAACAACTAAAATTTCTTTTGATTTTTTTTTTGTTTCATGTTTTTAGCTTTCTTCTTTTTGTTTGTTCCATTTAGACTAAGTCTTGCAAGATAAGAACCACTGGAATTCCCACCTGATTTGGGACTAAAATCCCTTCCATTTGCTTTTCCTGGGAAGCAAACCCACATGGTTTCTAGGTTATTGTAAATTAATTTCAGCAAACTCTGCAATTATTTTTTTTAAATTCCCTTATCTGAAGTAAACAATATATTCCCTCAGAGCTGAGTTCATTTACTTTGGCCTCAAATGCTGTAATTAAATTAACAGGCACTTTTTAAAACTGCATATATAGTTCTCTCAATAGAAGAATGTAATTACCCAATTTTTGCCTCTATTTGCTACTATTCTGTGTGTGTTTTTTTCCTTTTGAGAGCAAGATGCTATATAGAGAAACTCTTTCATCTGCTGTTTATATAACAAGTATCTTCTTGCTCTGTTCATTCTTTGGATGCATAGCTACCAACATTTATCACCAAGCTTTCGACACTGTAATTTATAATATATATTTCCAGTGATATTAATGAAACCATGTTCATTGTCATTTTCTAAAGGTTAGATCTCAGTAACTGGTAAATTGAGCAGAATAAGTAGTTTACCCCAGTCAGTGTCTGAGAACGCTACATTTTCAGTTTCCATAGTTTCAAGGGAGGACAATTTGCAAATGCATGACTGGATGTGGTTTGTACTGAATTAGGATGAATGCCATGTACACAGAGCTCTGCATCAGATAAATATCTTTTAGAATCACACCATTTAAAACAGCTCCATTTATCCTTCAGGGCATTGCTTGCTTTATTGGAATGATATCTCTTGGAAGATTTTCAATGCTCTGTCTGCTCTAATCTCTAATCTCTTTATGCCTGATCCCTCCATCTTCAGGGTCAGGCATCTTAAGAGAAAGTACTGTACCTTCATTTTTTGTTGTTTAATATGAGGGGCTAGAATTAAAATCAGTTAGTTGGTTGTAATAATTTCAGAGATGCATATTCTGTACTCTGTATGCGTATATCTCTGTGTGTGTGTGTGTGTGTGAGAGAGAGAGAGAGAGAGAGAGAGAGAGAGAGAGAGAGAGAGAGAGAGAGAGAGAGAGAGAGAGAGAGAGGGAGGGAGGGAGAGAACATGAACCTTTTTTCAAGACAATCACCAAATTTGGAAGGGGAAAAAAATTGGCCAAGTCCTTAAATGCCCTTTCACATTTTTACTTACTTAAACAGTATATTCCCATCTTCTCGTTACTTACATTGCAAGAAGTATTGAAAACTGAAACATTGAATGGGAAAAAAGGGAGCAGATTTCTCTCTTTCCTTCTTCTGTCTTTATGCATAATGATTGATGGATTAAGGAGCATCTGAAAGCAAAACCCAATGTACAGGGAGACATGACAGTGCATTTAAAGTGCATATAAAGATAGAAAAAGGAAAGAAGAGAAGCATGTCTGGTCCTCCCACAGATTATGCTCCTGTCACTTGCAATATCAAATAAAGAGAGGAGGAAATCTATTTTGCAACTAGATGGGATAATTGGATGGGAGGATTTTGTTGTTGTTTTTTTACCATGGTAAGAACTGGAGGTACACACAGGTTCAAGCTGAGGACTTTGGGAAATTCATCTTTCATTGAAAGTTCTATGGTCATCTAATGTTGTTATCCAAGTCTGGAGCAGGAAATTGTTCTCAAAATCCCTAGACAAAAGAACAAATTGATTCATTACTTTCATTGGGACATGTGGTCAGTTAGCATTCAAGCAGTGGACTTGAACCTTACCTAACCAGAGCATAAACATGCGCAGGTGACTTCTTTCTGCAACAGGTCCAGTTTTTGAGTGAGATGAGCATAAAATCCCATTAGTTATTTTGGTATTAATGAAGTTTTCCCTCTCTTTTTTCAATGCCCTCAAGAGTATCTATTAGGTTTCAATGCCCTCAGGAGTATCTATTAGGTTTCCCTGCCATTCCACTAGAAGTGAGTTAGATTTACTCTTTCACCTGATGGTATGCAGGAATGACCTTGCAAGACGGGAAAGAGCCACAGCCAGGAGAATGATTAGACAAGGGGCAATTTAGCCTACAGAAGGAATGTGGGCAGGAGCAAAAGTTTCAGAAAGGACACTCCCTAATGTCTCCCAATGGACCTCCCCTAATTTTTTGAGTTGTTATCTGTGACAGGGGAGAAATGTACTTCCAGACTTTGAAAATTCTGTCAATTTAATCTTACAATAAGATAGAATTAATTCATCTGGGTGTGTTTCCTGTCTACTTGGCAAGGTTCCTAGTCTTGGAAGTATTTTTCTCCTCTGTTTCCTGCATAGCCCAAGACATTAGGCAGGGTCCTTTCTGAGATGGTTTGCTCGCCCAAATCCCTTCTATGGGTTAAGATTAAAGGTTAAGCTGCCTCTTATTGGACTAAATGAGCTGTAGCTGAAGTTCATTCCCTGGTTTCACAAGGTCATTCTCATATATCTTTATATCATGTGAAAGAGTGACTTGAACCAGGCAACAGGGGCAGGAAATGGATTCATAATGGAGAGAGGAAAATTCCTGTTTACTAATGAAAAATAGATAGTGGCATTCAGTTCAGCCATGAGGAAAATCTAGCTCTGAGGAGCATTTCTGAAAACAAATCATAAGCTTTGTGAATTGCTGGGCTTGTGTGATTTGTCTTCCCCTTTCATTGTATACGTGAAAGAATCTTTCAAGTTTTTTAATGATCATTTCTTCTTGGTGTGGGTTCTTAGGTGAAAGAAAATTACAGTTAATGAGCATTACAACATGCCTTTTCTGAATAACAACCAAAAAAGCAAACTCTAGTTTGCCAAAACCATTAAAACAATGCTTCTGATCTGCTTTCTACCTGCTTGAAAATAGATGATTGTCGCTTATCAGTGATTGGTTTTTAGCAATCTTCGGGAGCAGTCGTTCTCAACCTGTGGTCTGCAGATCCCTGAGGGGGTTGTGATGTCATCACAAGGGGTCCGTGAAGGCTTGAAGAAATTTTATGATTTAAATCTTAAGTCTTGGGGGTCCATGGCCATGATCCATGGCCACAAAAAGTATTTATACAGGGTCCATGGTGAAGAAAAGATTGAGAACCACTGTTCTAAAGCACATTAAATGGTAATAAGAAGGAGAATTCAGATTGTTAGAAGAGAAAAAAAATAATCATGTAAGAGAATAATTTTTATTGTAAGTCATTTAACCAATCTATATTTTATACCAAAGGCATTTTCTTTAAGTTGTTTATCTTCACTTAGCTATTTTATAAGATATTGAAGATGTGAATATGAGCCAGGCTTGGTGCAAAAGGATTTTATGCATTTCTAAATAAGCTTAACTATCATTCACCTATTAAGAAGAAAATTAAGTCATTGTTTTCAACAGCTGTATACTTTGTAGATTTATAGCTCCATGAAAGGAAAGGACTGTTTGCAAAATGGCCGAGAAAGTAGATACCTGAGCCAGTCTTGTCATGGACCTCCTGCTTCTGTGGAAATAATGGAATAGGAACCCATTAATTTTACCTATTTACAGGCATATGGATCAAGGCTGCTATTTTTAGTGAGACTAATCAAAACCTTTTCATGTGTTCCATTGTCTTAAAATTATTCTACAATAAATTTCATTGAAATAAATCTCATAAATATTAATTTACCTTATTAATATTAATTAAGCTTGTTCTTTAGAAAGGGGGTTTCATTACTTTTCAAATGAAATGTTGACATGGAATGTAACTATCCTTTATTCTATTCATGTATTTGTTGTAGGCACAGAAGGAGCTGTATTTGAGCATTCTGTGGAAACCCCCCATATCAGAGCTGAACCTTCTCAAGACCTCAAGTAGGTGTTTTAAAAGCAGTTTTGGGGTATTACTTTCTGTGCAAAATGATTAGGAAAAAGAAGTTTCGATTTTTATTGTTTTGTTGACTAGAAAATATGAATCCTATTTGCATTCCTTGCACATAAATAAATGTCCCTGGGATGCTAGTCAACTGGAGAACATTACTCATTGGCTCCTTCAGTGCCCCATTTACAATGTGAACATGGCCAAATTGATGATAAAAAGTGAACTCAAGGACTCAGATCTTATGACTGAATTGTTTTATTCCAGATGTGTTTCCAACATACAGTAGTCAAGTTGCTATTTTTGCTTTGTTGTCATTAAAAAAAATAGGTTCTCACCTGCAGTTCTCGTCTTGATCATCTTATATCTCCTATTCATTCTACTCTTTTTAAAATATTATTGTTACTTGGCAAGTTGCAACAGTGGCTGTGACTTTGCACCATGCTGCTAAAATGGGATGGGGCTAGGCTTTGTATTGTGAAAGGCTTCAGTGCATCAAGAAAACCCTATGCGCCATGTTGCTGGGCTGGGCTGGGCCACCACCCTCTAAAATGGAGGGTGGTGGCTGGGCTGGGCTGGGCTGGGCTGGGCTTTGTGCTGGACTGCAGCTCAGTGGCTTCTTGTAGTCCCAAATCCAGATAAGTCACTGAGACTAGAGGCTTAGTCTTCTGAACTTCTGAACAGTATTTATATGGTGCCATTGTGTGTGGCTTTTTAGATGTAGATTGGGATGTTGACAGCTGGCTATTAAGGCATTGGCTGTTATTTCCTTGTGCTGCCAAGCCCTCCCCTGCTAAGTACTTGAGAAGATGGAGACAAACCAACTTTATACTTCTTCATTTTGCTTCTAATAATCTTAATCTTTAATCCTTCAAATAATGTCATAGAACTGGATTTCATTTCTTTTTTTTTCTTTGCCCCTTCTCACAACATTCTTCAAAACTTTAACAAGCTTCTGTTGTAAATCAAAGTTAAGAAAATGATTCAGGTTTGTTATTTGTATATCCCATTTTAGAATTAAGACATAAGCCAGTTTCTTTTGTATGCCCACTGTAATACCTATTTCCATGTCATTCTTCTACTTTGTTGTTGTTTTTTAATTTCCACTTTCAAAACAGTCTCAGTATTGTCATGTAAAACTTGTTTCTCTTTCATAGCATTTTTAAACACAGTTTATCTGCAGAAGCAAACATGCTTACAATGAACTTTGGAGGTTTTTTGTTCAAAAATATCCTTCAATATCTCCAGTGTTACAATATTTTGCTTCATTCTGTAATTGTAAATTGAGTTTGAGAGTTCTTTTCCTTTTATTATAATCTTTAGTTCCTTCTAATTCCTGGTAATGCACAGTTTCTTAATTTTTAGATGTTTTTTAAGAATTCAGAACAAAAGCATTTCTCCACAGGGAGGATTCCTTACAATTAATTCCAAAATCTTATTTCAAATTTATCTGGATGCTTAGTCCAGCTGTAACTTTCCAAAATTAAGATTTTCATCACTCTTTTGCTGCTTATTCAGAAAAAAAGTTAAATCTTTAACTTTTATTTAGCATTTAAAACTTCTTTCTCTAATGATTGTATACAACTCATCACGTGCTATAAAACTTGTTCATCCAAAGGTTCCCAATAAGTGGAAAGCTTCCAAGAGTCACTAGAAAAGGAGGTATGTAAATCATCCTTTTAAAGACACCAACTCCAGTTTGTGCATGTTGGCAAGTCCCACATCTTCCAGAGCTCAAAACCCATCAGATACTTCTATTTTTTTATCTCCTTGTGGGGAAAAATTGTCTGGAGTACTTGTGGCTGATATCAAGTTCTTGCTATATCTGGAAAGAAATTACAAAGAACCACTCTACTCACCATGGTCATAAGCTCCACTTTTCACACTTTTCTTCAATTTGTTATTTCTTCCTTGGAAGGCTACACATTTAAGAACCATTTTAAAGGCTTCAGGAAAGTTCATACTGTTTGTTCTGCTGTTGTTTTTATGGTGATTTTATGTGTTACATTTTGATTATTATTCCAGCCACAAATGTTTTCTTCTGCTGTTTTTATTATGTATGCTTTAACTGCACTGAATACCATTCAGATAACCAAGTAAGTGGGTGGTTTTAAAGCTAAATAAATAATGGAAGGAAAGGTTTTTGAGTTTATTGAGCATTGTTTGTGCCCTACAGAACAAAGGTCTTGTTCTTATTATGAGCTATTTCAGCTAAAAATGTCAGTAGTAGGTTAGATACGCTGAGGCTTCTCCTTGAAAAGGGAACTTGCTTTTGTATGTTTCTTTTTTCTTGAGCCATACTCATTATTCATTTGAATCTCCAAAGTTATTCAAAGGCCACAAATGAAAAACAACTTGCTTTCGAAGTCCATGAAACAATATGCATTAAAAGTGTTTAGGATTACTACTGAGAGCAGTATGCTCTCCCCAAAATACAATAAATATGGGAATAAAGAGTAAATATCATATCCAAAAAACTGATGCAGTGCTCTAAGTCCAAATGAGATTTTAAACACAAGCAGAGCCTTTTTGTTTCATATATATATCTGACATTACTGCTGAATCTGAATCAATATTTTTCAAAAATATTAAAGATACTTGAACAAATGGTTACATCTCATTTTAAAGTTCCATATCAAATCCATCTCCAAAGACTTGGAGTTTTCAGATTCTATATATGATTCTCTCTTTCTTTGTTGGTGTTGTTTGGCATTCCTTACACATCACATCCAAGGATGTAATCATAAAGAAAAATTAATTCAGTTTGGTCAATAAGTGTGAACTTATTCATTTGTCTGTACTTTTCCAATTTTTGCTGAGAAGCATACAAACAAAGAAATAAAGGCACATAAAGAGGGTATATTGGTAAAAATATACAGCCCTTTGAAATTTTGGTTGGTAAAAAAACACATATTAGGAAATTTATGTCATTGCTTCTGGGGATTTTTCAAGAAAATTTGCAGACTAAATAGATAAGAAGTGAAGTAAAACCAAGCATGAAATATTTATCTAAGAATGAAAGCTTTAGAATATGGAACAATTGAACTATTCAGTTTTTTAAAGTTTCTTTTTGTTTGCATTGTAGAAATATACCATTGCTTGAAATGGCATGAATCCTCAGTATGAATATGTGCTTACATTGTCTAAAGCATATTAAATACATTCTAGTTGTTATAGGACACTACTTTTTACTACTTAGTAGAAATCAAAAGGGATCTAGGAAGACAGCCAAGAGCATACGGAATGGGGAGATACCCAACATAACAAGAGGAGACATATTGCTTTAATTCCTTAATCCAGATGAATAACCATAAACCAAGAATTGGGACAGATACTGTACACCATAACATATCCTACACACAGTAGCCCAGGACTAGTAAATTTACAATAAAATAGAATAAACCAATTCATTTCAAAAGGCATTATAAAAAAGGAATAGATAAACTCTGCATTCTATCATATTCTAATGATAATCTGGGGCATGGTGACATTTCTAACAAAAAGAAAACCAGGAAAGAAAACTATCCCCTATATTTATATTAATAGTGCTGTGTGGATGTTTGTATCATCTTCCTATGATTTTTTTCAGAAAAGGCAATTTTACAACCTGATGAAAGCTAGTAATTTTTTTTAGCTATTTGTCAGTAAGTGTAGTATACCAAGAGAATGATTTTGAGGGGCAGAAGGGAAAGATGCTACTAAGACAACAGTCAGAAAAAAAGAAACCCAAGTCCAGGACAGAACTGTAACCTGAGAAAACATCTTACACAAGACTCTCTTTAGTTCTCACAAAGATAAAGGGAGCGAGGGGATAAGTGCATTCTTGCAAGATTCCTCCTGTCCCTCAAGGCCATTCCCATGTCTCACTACAGTGATGCTGAGAAACTTACTTCTTGGTCTTGTAGTATACCAATGAGGTAATCAGTAACATTTCCTTTTATGTCTATATGTAAAATATTGGCTAAACCATAAATGTATTACCATTATAATGAGAGAAAATTTCACAATGTATTCATTCACTCTCTGAAACCTTGGGGCGTTTCTTTTAGGATGAGTGGCTACATAAAAGTTTTATATAAAGAAAGAAATAGAACCAATTCTGATTAACTTTTAATTGGAAGTACTCAAAAAGTACCTGAATTGATTTGGGCATGGCATTCTAGGATGGATGGAAATTGAGTTTGATCTGATTCAAAATTCTAAATAGGGATAAGATTTGTTTGTAGGCTATAACAAATACAACACAAAATGCTCAAACCTAGGATTTTGTCCCCGCACTAAGACACTAACCTTGCAAAGCTTAGTTTCAATGATTTTAGACAATTTCTTTTCAAATGATTAAATAAAAATACTTACATACTTCATTTAGTGCAAAGAGAATTGGTGGAGTCCTCGGTGCACTCTGATCTTGGCTGTTTTGCTTGCAGACATTTTATTATACAACTGAATAATAATTAGTGCTAGTGAGTGTGGGGTTTGTTCTCCGTTTATATATATATATATAGTAGTAGCTTACCCTGCTAATGTTGGTGGAGGTCTTTGTTTCCTGGTTAGTTCTTTGATTAGGGTATTGTTTTCTGCTGGATTGTTTGTCTACTTTGTAGTTCCTTGATTGGGGTATTGAGAGAATAGAACTTAGAAAAAAATTCTACCAAATGTTTTAAAAGCTTGTATATATTCAAAAGAGCATATAGTGAGGCTCACTGAAACAATGCAGTTTTCTACTCCAGCTATTAAATACAAACTTTAAAAAGTAAGTTCTTGTTTTTCTGGGGTACCAGGAAGGCTGGCCTGGCTGATTTGCAAGGATCCTAGGCAAAATTCTCTTATCCTTATCCAGGCTTGATTGTAAACAATATTGGTTTTCTGGAAATGTCCATGTTAGTTAATTCTCAAGGTCAACAGAGACAGACTCAAAGGCAAAGAACATTGTCACAAAATCAGGCAGGCTGCGGAGAAAGATTTTGGCACAGAACAAGTAGTATTCATACTCCTGCTGCCATTACCACCACATTTTCATAAAAACAGTCAATAGAATAATGCAACCTTGGCATACTTAATGTTTAATGTTTATTGAACTTGTATACCGCCCTTCTCCTGAGGGACTCAGGGTGGTGAACAATAAAGAGCAAGTAATACAAATATAAAATAATTAAATAAATGGGTTCAATAAAAATAGCAAGATAACCATTATAAAAACAAAGCACTACCCCTCCCTCAGCCCAGGCCAGCCATCCTGAAGAGCCACGTTTTTAAGTCACGTCGGAAAGAGCAGAGATCAGGGGCCGTCCGGAGGTCAAGGGCAACTGGTTCCAGAGGGCCGGAGCACCCACAGAGAAGGCTCTCCTCCTGGGTTCCATCAGCCTCCTGGGTGCCAACCTCCTGGGTGCCAGCAGACACTGTCTGGCTGACGGCACCTGGAGGAGACCGACTCTGTGAGCACGAACTGCGTGATGGGGAGCTGACGCTGGCAGAAGGTGCTCCCGTAAGTACCCTGGGCATTGCCATATAGGGCTTTGTAAGTGATAACCAGGATCCTGAAACGCACCCGGAAAACAACCAGCAACCAGTGTATCTCGCACAGGATAGGTATAACATGGGAGTAACGTGGCATTCCCATCACCACCTGCGTGGCCACATTCTGGGCCAGCTGTAACTTCCAGGTGCAC